>CAIGRS010066362.1:0-15165 GCA_903798395.1 Fraxinus floribunda | reverse complement strand
TTTAAGTTTCATGAAAGTTTCAACAGTTTGTTCTTAATAAACAAGATTTTAACTATTTTTTTTTTCTAATTTAAAGTCTGGGATTATTGCTGCTTAAAATTAGGAATTGTTATGACAACCAAGTCGGGTTATTTAATGGTAAATTACTGTGAGTGCATTCATTCATCATTATCAATATGAGCAGAAGCTGTATTTTGTAGCCTAAAGACGAATACATTGTCAGTACAATTACCCTATTACGATAAATAACGCAAGAGTCAACCCCTTAAAATTGCACTGTGAAATGTAAATCAAGTCAAACAAGGCGTACTTTACATTTTTGAGTCTGTGTCGCACTACTTAAAAGATGAGAAGCTACAGTCTATTTGATCAACATAAAAGAGTGTTGCGAAACTAACAAGATATCAGAATCGCTCTGATNAGACGAATACATTGTCAGTACAATTACCCTATTACGATAAATAACGCAAGAGTCAACCCCTTAAAATTGCACTGTGAAATGTAAATCAAGTCAAACAAGGCGTACTTTACATTTTTGAGTCTGTGTCGCACTACTTAAAAGATGAGAAGCTACAGTCTATTTGATCAACATAAAAGAGTGTTGCGAAACTAACAAGATATCAGAATCGCTCTGATATCACTTGTTATGAAATAACTAAAATATATTTTGTTAGAAGAAATATTAATATTCTCGGATCGTTGTTAGCAATGTTGGAAATACAAGAATTATGTATTGTTTGAATAAAATCAACCACCGGAATGAATTGTTGAAGTTATGTGGCAAATAATGAAGTATTAGATCAAACAAAAGAATAATAAAGACAATAAATATGACAAATGATAAGAGATTTTATAGACTCAAGAATAATGGAGAAAAGAGAAAATTACAATGGATCCTATAATTCTAGTAATTTATTTTCTTACACTTTTAAAATTGTATAGAAGAGCATAATATTTCTAGGGGACTTCCAAACCCTCTTAATAGAGTTGTTGATGAAGTAGGATGCTAAAAAATCGAGTCCAAAATGAAAAATGAGATAAAAACGCAAAAAACTCGAAACAGGTCAGGTGGCGCCGTGGTGCCATGCCCGACGCCATTCTGATTTTTTTTTTTCTGTTCCCAAATTGTTTTCTTCATCCTAAACTCCTCTTCAAGTTCAATATCAATTTTCAACTCTCAATGGACATCCAAAATAAAACTTCAATTTGACTTGAGACTCCAATAACATTTCAAACTGAATTTTTTTCTTGATGTGAACTTCAATATTTCAAATAAGGAATTCGGGTCACATCCAAATTCTAACAAAGATATCCCAAACTTGAACTACGCTTTACTTTTAAGGTCAATTTGATGTAGATTTTTTAGAATACATTTTGTAAAAAGTTATTTTTATTTTTAAGAACGTGATTAAAAAATAGGAAAAAAATTATGGATCCAAGTGTAAAATTATTTTATTAGATGAATGTGTGATTAAAAATAAGTTTACAAAAAATGAATTTTAAAAAAATTGTACCAAATAGTGGCTTAATCTGTCATTGGGCCCCTATTTGGTTTTGCTAATTATAAATAATATTTTTAGTAGATTTTAATAAAAATTATGAAATTTATGGTTGAAAAGTTCAAAAAAGTTATGGATATCAAAAAATATGTAATTAAAAATAATTGTTAACTTTGATTTAAATTATTATCAATTGTTTTTGCTGAATCGAATAGGGCCGAATATCATTATTCTTTATTACTAGGTTTTGTTTTCTAGCTTTCGAATTTGTTTGTGTTTGTACTTTTGGGGGGGCGATTGGCTTTGAGTCTGGTCAAGAAGCATTCCCCATGAATTTTTACTCTAACAGCTTCCTTTGACTTGAATGAGTTATCTATATTGAAGGTCTACTTTTCTAAACTAGAATTGCACAATTATTAGCTGAAGTTTGGCGTATTCCGCACCGTGCGAGATGGGGAATTTGATCCGTTTCGTGTCACTGAAATATTGTAATAGATGAACATATGCTATATAAGTCAACAAAGCCCTACATTTATAAAATTACCATAAAAAGCTTTGAAAATTGCAATAAGAAAATTGTTAATGGTCATAGTGCATGGTGACGAAAGATGCTTATGAATTCAGGTTTTCTGAACTTACATGGATAATTAAAAATGTTGACCCGAAATGGCTCTAACGCGTGTCCAACAGAATAAGTGTTCGCGTATGCTCTTCCCTGCGCACGGTAGCACACCGTTAGTCACTTGTAGCCTTTTTCAGTAGGAATGGGAGCGACCGCGAACACTTCGACGATTTTTCATTGCTATCACGAATGACACAAGTCTAATTTACTAGTACAAATTAAATTGGACGGTAGATTTGGAAAAAAACAATTTGATTTGAAGTGATATGATTACACATGATCATGACATTTGGACCCACAAGTACAGTAGAAACCAGCCATTGGTTTATGATAAATTAAAGGTTATCAAACAAGGGCTACGTTAGGTAGACAAACGATCAATATAGCAATAAATAAACAAGTTTGGAAACCCAAAAAGTGCATAGTATGCACTTATCGTTCATCCATAGGCACCTAGAGACATTGACATCCGATGATCAATCCATTTGTCAATGATGCTCCGAGCTTATCCAGGCTGGAGTGTTCGAGGGTGCTTGTTATTTTAGCAGAGAATGATCATAAGACGCAAGAGGGATTCTTTATACTGAGAGTGTGTAGAAAAGTAGGTGGAATAGTAAAGTTGATGGGGCTGGAACAAATTGAGTTCACATATTAAGGTCTTGGTACTATCCAATTAGTTGCCGTAGAGACTTTTATGTGCTATTCCAATAGTCATTTTTGTTCTATGTAGGATCACGAATCATTTTCTAGTGAACTTGGCTAGAAAGCCTAAAAAAGATTAAAAAAGAAAAGAAGAAATTGTTACTCGGAATAGAAGCTCTTTTTGCAACTCCGTTGCTAGTGGACTACTTTAAGAGCTAGAAACTTTTGGAGTTTCTATTAGTTTCTGATCATTACAATTACTTTTTATTATGAGCACACTGCATATATCACAAAGAATGAGGAATCAATTCTTTAGAAATTACAGCAAGGATGTAAATCAAGTTGAGCCGACTTCACATTTTTCAGATTGTGGTGGACTACCTAAAAGACAAGCCAGCCCTTTCTTGCTGCTAATTGAATCATCCGATGGTCTGTGGTCCAGGGTGATTCGGGTGGTCCGAGTCCGGTTGGCCCGAGGTCCAGGGGAGGGTCTACGAGGGTGGGGTGGGGGGTGGGGGAAATCCAGTTTTTTAATTTTGAAATGAAGCTATATTTGTTTTTTAATGTTAAAAATGTCATTGTGGTGAATAATTAATAAGTTAGAACTATTTGTTAAATGGGGTATTTGACGTGACCATTTCAAAAACCAACCGTTACGTTAGAAAATGGTAAATCAATCTAAACAATAATGTCTACTTCAATCATTGTTTATCATAACTCTTCCCTTTACGTTAGAAAATGGTAAATCAAATTTTCTCGTTACGTTGCAATGTCACATCAAAATATTTTTCTAAAATAAGCATTTCTTAAATTGAAAAAAAGTCAAATTATGGTTAAGTCTTTGTTTGCCAAATTTATAAATGATTTATAGCCATAAATAGTAGATGATTGTACAAAATATTTTATATGGGGATAGGCGATTTTGGTTTTGGGAAAAGCTTTTATCTCTTTTCTTTTCAATTTCTTTATTTTTAATTAATTATTTTAATTGTTCAATATGAAAAATACAAATTTACTATTTTGTACTTTTATAATATTAAAAAAAAATTTGGTCAAAATACATTTTCTTGATCAACTAACGATCAAATGGACGGAAAAATCAAATTTTAAGTAGATTTTGATAAAAGTTATATATGTGTGATTGAAAAGTTGATAAAATTGTGATTTTAATAAAATGTGTGACTAAAATTAATTTAGAATTATATTACTTTTTAATCTACATCTAACATGAACATGTACAAATAAGATTATTCTTCAACGTAACCATCAAAAACTGTCTTATATTCAGTTGCAAGTTGATAAAACTTCTTGCTTACACGCAATAGTATTGAACAACAACATCAACGTGGAAGCATACTCCAAATTACTTATAGCACTTTTTTTGACAGTTAAAAGTTTAGGACCATCATACATCACAATGATGAAGAAGTGTGAAAGAGAACAAATTTTCACAAAATATACTACTTGTACATTATTTATGTACAATTTGGATGACATTTGAATATGTGACAAAATCGAGGTCGTTGATTATTTTACGTGTTGAAAAAATCAATGACGAAATTGTATATCACATGATACAATATACAGAGGAATGTCAATTAGAATGTATGTATAGTAAGATTGAATTCTCACAATCAAGGTCTTGTGGCCCTCTCCAACTAGTCGAGGACAATATTTTTTGGGGACCTGTCCCTTTCATTTGGAGAGAGGATTAGAGGACAATCAATGCTCAGGCACCTCAATCGCTATGCCGACAAGAAGAGACACTACGATGGTGTCACCACAAGCTATTGCAGAAATTTGAATTGACAAAAAATGTAATAAATTGATTGTAGGATAATGACAATAATTAAATAAACAAAGCAAAAACAAGAACACCAAAATTTATGTGGAAACCTAAAATTGAAAAAATCAGAGGTAAATGAGAAGAATTTCACTATAATCAATAACGAATGTGTATACGACAAGATCCCAATATTCTCAAATAAAATTTAAAGTTCTCAAGATGCTGTATGAATGTTATGACCTTAATACAAGTCTCAGAGAATATATCTATAAGCCCTAAAATTCAAGTTGTAGATGAATAGGAGTCGAAGAATTGTGTTAAAATGCGAAAAAAGCCTTGGCCAGATAAAACGCTGCTCAAGTGTCAAGCGAGCGCAAAGCGAGTGGTAGCTCTGCTAAGATAGCGAGTAGATAGCTAAATTATAACTACTTTTCTCTATGGTCCATAATTTGATCCCTTGAAGACCACTTGAACTAAAACTTCAATACCCACTAGAATTTGAGTCAAATTACAATAACATAAACAAAAAATCACAAAAATAAAAAAATAAAAAAATATCTAGGACCATCATACGTCATAATGACGAAAAATGTGTGAAAGAGAACAAATTTTCACGAAATATACTACTTGTATATTATTTAGGACAATTTTGATGACATTTGAATATGTGATAAAATCGGGGTCGTTGATTATTTTACGTGTTGGAAAAATCAATGATGAAATTGTGTGCTACATCAAACAATATAAAGCAGAATAACAATTAGGATGTATGTATAGCAAAATAGAATTTTCCCAATCAAAGTCCTGCGGCCGGTGGCCCTCTCCAACTAGTTGAGGACAAGACTCTTATGGGACCTGTCCCTTTCATTAGGAGAGAGGATTAGAGGACAATCGATGCTCAGGCACCTCAGCCGCTATGCCGACGAGAAGAGGCACTACGATGGTGTCGCCACAAGCTATTGCAAAAATTTGAATTGACAAAAAATGTCATAAATTGATCGCAAGATAATGACAGTAATGAAATAAACAAAGCAAAAACAAGAACATCAAAATTTATGTGAAACCCCAAGATGAGAAAAATCACAGGTAAATGAGGATAATTTCACTGTTATCAAACTCAGTAGGTTAAACAAAGCAAAAACAAAGAATTCTTTTCTTAGTATTATTATTTATTACACTATTCTTATATTCTACTGAAGAAAAGATTATAATTTTATTTCTATCACCATTGACAAAAAATCCCATCCATCAGCCAAGTTGTTCCAAAAAAAAATCCCATCCATCAGCCAAGTCATTTCAAGTCATCTGTTGCTTTCTTAATTTCATTTTAGTCGAATAATGAAATGATTATCAACCTCTAACGAATCTTTATGTAATTCTCATATATATCATCTATCTATAAAAGCTATCAGCTATTTTATCATTTACAACTAACAAGCACAGTATCTTGAACACTGCCATGCCTTCCAACGCCACTAAAGAAGTGCTTCACGACCTCTCTCCTTATCTCATAGTCTACACAGATGGAACCATCGAGAGATTCGTGGAAATACCTACTGTCCCTCCGTCGCCGGAAGACCCAACCACTGGCGTAGCCTCCAAAGACATAATAGTCATTTCACCGGAGGTTAAAGCCAGAGTATTTCTCCCAAAGCTGACAGTCTCCAACCAAAAACTCCCCGTTTTAGTCTACTACCATGGCGGTGGATTTATCGTCGAATCCCCCTACTCTTTGCTCTTCCATCGTTACATGAGCATTTTAGCCGCCGAAGCAAAAGCTCTAATCATTTCTGTCGAATACAGGCTTGCCCCTGAACACCTTCTACCTATAGCCTATGAAGATTCATGGACTGCCCTTCAATGGGTGGCGTCGCACGTTATTGCAAATACCAGTATTGAAAAGGATAAATGGGTTACTAAACATGGCGATTTTGGAAAACTGTATATCGGCGGGGACAGTGCAGGTGCCAATATAGCGCATAATATTGTTCTCCGAGCTGGGGTGGAACCTTTGCCTGGGGATGTGAAAATCTTGGGTTTATTTCTATCTTGTCCTTATTTCTGGGGATCAAAACCNTGTATATCGGCGGGGATAGTGCAGGTGCCAATATAGCGCATAATATTGTTCTCCGAGCTGGGGTGGAACCTTTGCCTGGGGATGTGAAAATCTTGGGTTTATTTCTATCTTGTCCTTATTTCTGGGGATCAAAACCAGTTGGGTCGCAATCAAAAGAAGATTTGACTGGTTTTGCATATAAAGTTTGGATGTGTATTTATCCATCAGCCCCTGGTGGGATTGACAATCCGATGATCAATCTAATGGCGGAGGATGCTCCGAGTTTATCGGGGCTGGCGTGTTCAAGGCTGCTGGTTTGTTTACCAGAGAAAGATGCTTTTACGCCTATAGGAATTTTATATGCTGAGACTGTGAAGAAAATTGGGTGGAATGGTGAAGTGCAGCTGGTGGTGGTTGATGGAGAAGATCATTGCTTTCATTTATTTGATCCTCACACTGAGAAAGCAAAGGATTTGATTAAGCAAATGGCTTCTTTTATTTCGCGATGAGATTTTTACAGCTTTTGGAATATGTATTCATATTTCAGCTTGTGGTTTAGTTTTTGTTGAAGTTGTGGCCATACTCATGCAAGATTACTTCTTTATGTGTATCTTCATTTAGAAGTAAATAAGAATATCTTTTATCTTTTACTTTTCTTTTTCTTATAATAGAGAATAAATTATTTATTTATAAATGAGTTTACTTTTGACTTTTCCTTTTCTTTTAGCCTCACTCCCCTCCACAAATAAAGAAAATAAACACTTTTCTTTACTTCTTCTAATATTTTATATTAGTAGTGTTTAAGCCACGTTATTTTGAAAAAAATGTATTTTGAAATAGTAAATTGATGGAGAATGTGTGACTGAAAAAAAAAAGAAAAATTGTTGATGTGATGGATAATATTATTTTATCAAAGAATGTATGATCGAAAATGAATAGAAAAATGAAAATGAAAATGAAAATTTGATTCAAACAGGGACTAGGTTCCCACTGACTATTCAATTTAACTATTAAAAAAAGAACTGAGTTTGGTTATTTACATTTCAAGAGCCAAACGCTCCTTCCATTTGCACTTTATAATGATGACAAAGTGAGTGTTTAGCACCCATTTTAATGGGAATAGAAATTATTTATTCTTAACTGTTTGGCACACATTTTAATGACAAAGTGAGTGTTTGGCACCCCTTATTTTCGGCTGGTGGGATTGACAATCCGATGATCAATCCATTTGCAGAGGACGCCTCGAGCTTAACCGGGCTGGCGTGTTCAAGGCTGCTGGTTTGTTTAGCAGGGAAGGATGCATTTACGCCTAGAGAGATTCTTTACGTTGAGACTGAAGAAAAGTGGGTGGAATGGTGAAGTGCAGCTGGTGATGGTTGATGGTGAGGATAATTGCTTTCATATAGCCAATCCTAACACTGAGAAAGCAAAGGATCTGATTAAGCGTTTGGCTTCTTTCATTTCTTAAATATCTTCTCAAATAAACATGCAGATTCAGATTATGGTCGTAATTTCTGTTGAACATGTTTGTTCAAGCTTATAAAATTACTTATATGTAAGATTACATTTTTAATTATGTGTTAATGTAAGTAAATAACCTTGAAATATATATAATTAAATAAGCAAGTTCTTTTTTGGTTAGAGTTGAAAATAAATTATTTAATTTAAATATAATTCATTATTTCGTACATGCTTGGATGCAAAAACTTTAGGTGAGTTTTTTTTTTTCCTTATTAAGCTGATCGTGTTTCATTTAGATAAAAAAATCAGTTTTCTCATAGATTTTAATGTAAGTAGATGGAATGTATAGTTGAAATTTACGAGTCCAATGAATTGTGTCATTAAAATTTAATATTAAATTTGACTTAAATTTTAATAGAACTATAATGAAATATACGACCAACCAACATTACACTTCTTCCTAGTTGCTTGGTCTGTAGTAGGTATCTGGTTAACTACTGTGATCTGTGGGTATCAGTACTATGGCTTTCAACCTAAATGGTTATATTTTTTAAGTTAAACCAAACAAGGGCTTAAACTTAGAATGTTGGGTTTTAATCCTCCTACATATATAATTAACTGTATATTAAAGGCTATCTAAAGGTTAAACCCAAATAAGTTGATCTAACAAACAATTAAAATTATGGACCTTGGGTATCTAATTAAAATATGTGCTGCAGAAACCAATACCTTTTAAGGTTATATTTCATGTGGGCTAAAATATTTACGAAAACCATAAATAGGGTTAAGGATCACAATTCATACTTGATTCTCATTTTATGTATCATCTCATCAAAATAAGAATAACAAGATTACAAAACATATTGAAAAAGAAAATCTTGAACCCACAATCAACAATTAAGAAAAAGAACAAACAATCGAAATCAAGAAACAAGCAATAAAAATTAAGAAGTCAAAATCAAGATATTGCATTTGATCTTCAAGTTTCAAGATCCAAATCAAGAGTCACTAATAAAGATTATTCTCAACGAATCAAAGTATTTTCCGCATTTAATAATTTTTTTTTTATTTGACATGAAGGACCTTAACAATAAAGTGTTTAGATTTTCAAGTTTTTGAGATTTAAAGTTTTATAAAATGGTTAAATCTACCAATGACCATCCAACTTTATACTTAATGTCATGACCATTCAATTTGATTTTGTTTCACTATGGTCACTCAACTTTATACTTAGGGTCACCATAGCCACCCAATTTGATTTTATTTCATCATTGCCATCCAATTTTATATAACTTTTTATCATGGCCACTCAATCTCATATAACATTTCACTGTAGCCACACAACCTATTTTCATCATTTTCATTAATTTTAAAGGGGTAAAACGGTAACTTTGCATTATATATATAAATATTTTAAAAAGTAAGAAAAAAAAAACTTATTTAAAAAAGTTACTTAAAAGAATAAAATAAAATAAAAACTTATTTTTTAAAAATGTTACTTAAAAAATAAAATAAAATAAAATAAAAACTTTATTTAATTTTTCTTTAAATAAAATAAAAACTTATTTTAGAACTTGTCATACGCCCGTTCAATGTACGGACTTTGGTATTTTTAAGGTAATATTAGTGTATCATATTAATGGTATTGTGAAAGGTCAGTACATTTTTATCTAACATAATAATTAGTAAAATTTAATAATGAAAAATATTATCTGATAATCCTTGAAGTTCTGAGTTTCAGTTGATCTCTACATAAATGAAAAAGAGTTTCTATAATCTGCATATAAATTAGTGATGTAATTTACTTAATGACAATAATAGATGAAAAGTATAAAGATGAAAAAATTTACAGGTATACTCATTTGTAATTAGTCATTGGAAGTATATAGGAAGAACTGAAAGAGGGTGTCACCAAAAGTAATCGACTAAGGTATTACTGATTTTATAACTGAAATATTACTTCAAAGAACAAAAAGTACTACATGTGAATTGTTAAAGAATCCATACCTTTAGCCTGCTATGATCACGAATAATTTTGATCATGAGTATGTGCTTCTTGTCATTAAGAAGATCATATGTCTCAATGTTGGTTATGGTAGAAATTTCTAAATTAAGTTCACAAAAACATTTGAAATTTACAAGCACAAATTGTAATGATTTAACAAAAAAAAAAAAAAAATCTAGTTTATAATTAAGCAACAATACATATTCTTTATGAAGGTGGAGTAGGAAAGATAAAGCAAACGAAATTTTTGAAAATATACGAAGAGGGTAGTGCCCCTCGTGGGGTCAGGGGACAGTCCGCCACATGCGGAGTAGCTCAGCACATTGCGGAGCAAGTCTCCACACAATGCGAAGTGCTGCTCCGCATTGTACGGAGCATTCTTCGCAAATGTTCCGCACATTTGCAGAGTAAGACTCTTCACTGTGCAGAGTCTTCATTTTTTTTAATTCTTTTTTATAGTTTTCAATTTTTTTTTACGTGCTAATAATAATTTACGATAAAATCATTTCGATCTTGTATTCCAATTTTTATACACTAGTCTTTCCACTAGAATGATATGTTGACACAATGTTAAAGGTAAAAAATGATATGTTGCCTATGGAATCACTAACTTTGGAATAAAACTTTGTCAAGTTTTATTGCTAAAGTTTTACTCACTAAATCTGAAAGTTTTATTGCTAAAGTTTTACTCACTAAATCTAGAAGTTTTATTGCTAAAGTTTTACTGGTAAGCAAGATACCACCTTATTGAGCAAGCTTCAAATTTAACAGAAAATCAAGGTAATATATTTTTTTTATAATATATTTATTTATTTATTGTTATTATTCAAGTGGTTTTTTTTTCCCTTTTCTGATAAATAAACAAATGTTTCAATTCATTAGTCTTTCTCTGCTCATGAATTAAATAATATTTCGAAAGATTGGTGTTCGCACATCACTAAACTTCTTGCACCACCACCAGCCCCTCTCCACTATCCTAACCCATACAACAATATCCATCTTATATTTATTATAACAAAAATTGCTAAATTGCAATCAACCAACACAATACACCAAGTACTATAATTACAAGAAAATGTATAGAAACGTTCATTAATAACAGCTTTATTTATCAATAGAACCTCAGGAGTGTTGATCTAACAACAATATGGTGAAATCAATTTCAAATGAAACTAGGAATTTCTAGTCTGCAACATTTAGTAGAACATAGGGTAAAACATCAAATATACATAAATTCAATTAATCATTTATACAATTACTCTATTGAGCAGAAAATTCTTCAAAAAAGAAACACAACTCATTTTTCACATTATACATAAAAATCACCCAATTGCATAAATACATATAAATAAAGCCTAGAAACGACAAGAAATATCATAACAAAAGCCAATTGATCAAAAAATAAATTGGGACAAGAGGGTAAATGCAAGGGCATCTACATTGGAGTTTTTTTTTTTTTAGCAAGAAGGGATCGTGAGCAAAGATTTTCTTCTTAGTGCAGTGGACCTCGAGATGGTGATCATACTGATTATCTGCAGTGGATGGACTATTTTGATTGTCGCTTGGATTCTTTCAAATCATTGATTTTTGAAGGCAAGATATAAAGAAAACACCATTAAAGATCAAAGAAGTTCCTAAAACTAAATCAGTTATAGATATGTTAGCTTTGAATCTCTATATAGATTATCTCTGCCGTGAAGGAGGAGAAACGAAGATAAGGCAGACTGAAAGTTGGTTTGCTTTGCTTTCGTTTTGACTGGAGAAGAAAGAGAAATAAAGATAATAGTTGCAAGAAAACAAAACAATAAAGTCCATTGGAGTTGGAAGATATTTAGTGTATAGTAATTAAACCAGTTCATGAATAGTGGCAAACCAGTTTCAGTGTGAAATGAAGGGTGTACAAATGAACAGTGATTTGATCATCCTCTCTTTTAATATAGTAGTGATAAACATTTTTAAAATTTTTAAAAAAACTTTTATTATTATTATTATTACTACTACTACTACTACAAAGTTACCATTTTACCACTTTCAAAATTAGTGAAAATGGTGAAAAGAAGTTGGGTAGACATAATGAAATGCTATATGAAATTAGGTGGTCTGGTAAAAGTTATATGAAATTAGATAATCATGGTGAAAGTAAATTGGGTAGCTATTGTGACACTAAATATAAAGTTGAGTGTCATGATGAAATAAAATCAAATGGGTGGTCATGGTGACACTACATATAAAGTTGGGTGGTCATTGGTGTATTTAATCATTTTATAAAATCTAACATAGCAAACATGCCAGGTCAAAAATGTATTATGGAAGAATTACTTCTTTTAATTAATATTGCAAGCATTTCTTCACTTTGAATTAGGGCCTTAGGAAAATGTCAAACTCAAACCGTCTCTATAAATAGTCAATTTGGTGCTACATGACCCGTTGCAAAACGGCTTTGAACAACATGAAATCATTTTAAAATGATTTGGTTTAGATTACAATACTTATATCAGGTATTTAGTAAACACTATTTCAATTTTACAATATATACTTTCATATTTCAGAAATCAGGTTGCAACTAATTAAAAAAATTGTATAATATATTATATATAGAAATTTCATAAATTTGGTATGATTTAATACAGTACCTAAAATCATGGATTCCGTTGCCAACTGAAAAACAAGATTCCCGTCAAACAGTTCTTCCTCATCTCTGTAACCGGTCGATCTTCCAAAAATGATTCCATTGTTCACTGCAATTGGAAATTACCTGGTGCTAGCAATTCACAAATGCTTCCAGTTTAGAGGATCACAAATAAGCCGGATTATTGGTGCGAGGTCACAATTTTGTCAGCCTAGATCACACCGGATACAGCCGAAATTGTCTTTCTGCAATCGGAAAAATATTTGTCAAGGAAGGTCACAAAATAATACGAATTCAGGATGCCATATTCTCTGTTCAATTGTACGCGTTCCTCTACTATTATTGTTTTACATTGCATTGATTTTGATGGCCGCCATTTTTTCATTTTCTCTCCATAATTGTTTTCCGGTGATGATGCCTGCCATTATTATGAATTGCACATCGAAGAATATGTGTGACTCAAATTTCTCCATGAACCATAATATAAATCTGTGATCTCAGTGTCTTTAACTGACCACGATTTTGCTTGTGGCCAAGAATTAGAATTGTGATCGAAGTTTACGATGCCCGCCATCTTTATGAATTGCAAATCAGGGAATATGTGTGGCTAAAATTTATCCATGTAACTATAATATGAATTTGTGATCTTAGTGTGTATGTGTGACCATGATTTTGTTTGTGACCGAGAATTAGAATTGTGATCGAAATCTTCTTTCTACAATCGGAAAAATATTGGTCAAGGGAGGTCACAAATAATACGAATTCAGGCCATATTCTCTATTCCATTGTACGTGTTCCTCTATTATTATTGTTTTACGTTACATTGATTTTGATGGCCGCCATTTTTTCAGTTTCTCTTCGCAATTGTTTTCCTGTGATGATGCTCGCCATTATTATGAATTGCACATCAGAGAATATGTGTGACTGCAATTTCTCCATGCACTATAATAGGAATATGTGATCTCAGTGTCTTTAACTGACCCCGATTTTGTTTGTGACAGAGAATTAGAATTGACTGAAGTTTACGATGCCGCCATCTTTATGAATTGCAAATTAGGGAATATGTGTGACTAAAATTTATCAATGTATCTATAATATGAATCTGTGATCTTAGTATGTATGTGTGACCATGATTTTGTTTGTGACTGAGAATTAGAATTGTGACCGAAATCTACTATTGTGATCATCATTATGCGAAACAGTGAAAATGATGTGAAAATTGGTGTGGTAATATGAAACATTGTGACCTTAATCTCATTGTGTTGTGGCCTTATTATGATTTGTCACCAACCTTTCTTGTGCATAAATACAGAAATAGGTTACGTGCATATCTGCTTGATGTATGGAAAACAATCATCATTGGTGTTGCTTCATTTATGTGAAGTTTCAGGACACGGTAGTGACAGAATTCGATTTGGATCCTACTAAGGCGGCGGTCACAATGAATTACCAATTAAAAAATGATCTACCTCCAATCACAATAAGAAGTGATAGCAATGTTTTGTCATACATTACTCTCAAAGGTATGGATCGTAATCCTTCCAAATATCCCATAAATATTGAGTTCACAGATTCAGAAATTGAACATCAGTGTCTCAGTATTCCATCGGTCCAGGTAGTTTCGGATAATTTACAATATGGAAAAGAGCTTTTTTCACTATAGAAAATAACAGCAGATATATGTAAGCAATAATGGAACAATTAGGTCACAGTAATGAACATGAGGTCACGATTGTATCCACTCCTGATGCGAGAAATGTAGAAGAGGGCCATGTTTTTGGGAATAAAGAGGTTTTGAAATTAAGCTTATGTTTTTTATGCCATACAAAACATGTTTAAATTTTTGGTTTTCGATCAGACAAGGGAGAGTATCTTATCAAGTGTTCCCATGATGAGTGTAATTGGATATGTAGATCATCAAGGATGGGTAAAACAGACCTCTTTAAGATTAGAAAGATTAGTGGACACACATGTGCTTCAAACATAATATTATGATCTCACAAGCAGGTCACAACGTCCGTAATGTCCTCCTTCATCAAGTATAAGTATACATCCTCACGTACTATATACACTCCCAATGATAGATGAAATGACATCTTACATACCTACGGAGTTTCTTTGAACTATGTTAAAGCTNCACAGGCAGGTCACAACTTCCGTAGTTTCCTCCTTCATCAAATATAAGTACACATCGTCACGTACTATATACACTCCGAATGATATATGTAATGACATCTTACATACATGCGGAGTTTCTTTGAACTATGTTAAAGCTTGCAGATCCTATGAGAAGACTTTGAAAATGATCAAGGATGATCCTGAAGAGTCATATCAATAGATACCGAGCTACTTTTACATGCTTGAACGGACGAATCTAGGAACGATTACATGATTTGAGGTTGATAGTCACAATAGATTCAAGTACTGCTTCGTAGCGAATGGTGGTTACATTGTAGACCTGTCAT
>CAIGRS010066322.1:0-10296 GCA_903798395.1 Fraxinus floribunda | reverse complement strand
TGGAGGCGTCGTGTCTTGTTTCTGTTGTAAACCTTCGTCGAATTAATACACCCCTTTTTGGGACTTTGTCTCAAGAGGTTTGTCCCTTACACAATCGTCTGATCCTTTTCTTTAATTGTTAGCGTACCGAAACCTGCGCGAAACAATTTCATACGCACCTTCGGGTTTTTTCAAACTCTGGCCCAACTTCAGGCTTACGTTCCTCCGCAACTTGTAGTGTGAATGTTTGAATTGAAGTCTTGTCTTCTATGATAATAAGATTACACGCGTAAGCTACAAAATAAAAACAATTTAAGTTATTTATTGTTTCCATGTTAAATTGATGTATTTATAAGAAAATCTTGATTATCTAAATGCATAAAATAATATAACCAAACAGTACAATCACAAACTAAATGTCATTTGTGAACATAGCTGGGGAAAATGTACCAAGAAAAGCCACACACAAGTGCAATTAAAAAGAACTTCCTTCTAGAGTTTCTACTACTTTCATTTTCATGAAGGGACCCAGCAAAATTGTCATCCAAACAAACTTAGTTATCTACTTTTTCTCATTTCTATCTTGCATTGAATTAAACCAATTGGGATTTTCTTGTGTTTCTTCACGATATATTTCTTTTTTCTTATTAGGGGTGTGTTTGAGCCACGTTATTTTAGAAGAATTTATTCTGAAATTGTAGATTGATGGAAAATGTGTGGCTGAAAAAAATAAAATAAAATTATTGATGTGTTGGAAAATATTATTTTATTGAAAAATGTGTGGTTGAAAATGAATAGAAGAATAAGAATACAAATTTTAATGTGTACCAAATATGGGCTAAAACTTGCAAGAGTATGACCGTCTATTAATGGAGATGATTGGAGTTGAACAAAGAACAATGCAAAAATATACACACTATTTGCATGAAATAAAATCGAAGAATATCATAGGCCAATCAACAAAACAAAGAACAAATTTATTAATAAATTCAAATACGGACAACAACATGTCTGTCTTACTGAAAACAGATTCATATACTATTATCATTCATTTTTAAAAATTATGTATTCAAATAATTCCAACATATATAACTTTGCAATCATTTACCTGTCGCAATCAAAATTAAACTTATTGGAATTTGAAAAAATCAGAACTAATTAAATTTGCCGGTGAGAAATATGAGAGAGAGCTTGAATTTTATGAAAAAGGGTGATAGTATCGATATCTTCGGCAAGACAATGAAGAAGAAGAAAATTTTTATGTTTTTGAAAGAAATTACAGAAGATAACCGTGTATGTATTTAAGTGGGTCTCTAATTGTAATGATTTGTTGTTAATTTAATTATTTGCATTAATTGAATAATTATAAATATAATCTAATTGATGGATAACTAATAAATTAATTTGTTTTGCATATTAAGTACAGGAAATCAATTCTATGTGTGTGTGTGTGTGTGATGTTTGTTTTGATGAAATGTTTTACAGATTGGTTTGACTCAAAAAGGAATATTGTTTTGGCAAATCGTGGATGAAAGTTTTGTGATATTTGTGATGAAGATATTGTGGGATTCGAACCCTGGTTTATGGTGCTACCAGAATTTTGAAAGGGAAAAGCGTGTTTCTCTAATAACGTTTTTCTTTACTGGCATTCATTGTGATGATGACACGTGGTTCAATCCTGGCTGATGGCTGAAGGTTTTGGAAGACTCTTTAATTGGCTTGACTCTTCACTTTTCAATGGATAAACTTTTCACTTCTCTGTTTTTTGGTTGAGAGAAACTCTTAGGGTTTTCTTCTTCTTCGTGATTCTTCTACTCAAATATCTGATTTGAGGCTTGTAATCTTGAGCGTTTACTCTCTGTTTGTGGTATACTGTGTGTGTATACTTGTGGGAACTAAGGTTCTTTTGTGAGTTCTGAGTTAGTGAAGTTCAGTGAATACTCTTGGTGATTCTTCATAGATCGCTTGATGTTCTTGAGAGATAAGTATTCTGGGTTCTATCTCTGTACTGTGATTAAACGATTTGTAACCTTTGTTGCCATTTGGGCTGTACAGTGCAATTAAGCATAATCCAACTTGTTGGATGCTCAACGGGGGATGTAAGCGTTAGAAGCGGTCGCCGAACCTCCGGGGCTTAGACCGAAGTAATTCTTGTGTTGATTCTTAAATTTTCTGCACTTTTTAATACCTGCAAATTCGTTTATTCCATAACTTGGAAGTAATATTGTGTGATCCTGGTCCTATAGTGGTATCAGAGCCTGATCGAGGAGCTTGATACCTGAATCTTAGAGGAAGGTGAACAATCTGCTTCAGATCTGAAATTTTTTTGGAACTGCTTCAAAGCAGATTAGAAAACGCTTCGAGTTTTATAACTCGCTTGGTGAGATCTTTTAATTTCTGTAAAGTTTATTGAAATTAGGGTTTCTTGTTTTTCTCTTGATTTACCGTACCCTTGAAAATAATATTTGTCCAAAGGCTTCTGTGTGGCCTTGAAAATTTGAGATAAATCAGGAACGGGTGGGTACCTGACGGATCTTGAAGGAGGAACTGTTGAAAGAAAATTGTTTGACCTCTGTCATTGTGTTTTCATTGAGTACTCGATCTTTGTGATCCTGTGAGTGCATATTATTTACAAAATCTTGACTGTCACTACGTGACATACTGTGATTTTGTGTGTTACCAATCTGTGCACTCATTATTGTTCTTTGTGAACCTGTGAAAACTGTTTTCAATCTGTGATCCTTGTTGTGTAATAACATGGCTTCTGCAAAATTTGAAGCAAGTTAGTTCGATGGAAAGATTGATTTCAATGTGTGGAGTCAAAATACTTGTTTGCAAAATACTCTCCAAAAGTCATTATTTGGGACTTGTTTACACTTTTTAATTTTATTTATAAATTTAATTGAGATTCGTTTGTGCTTTTTTTTTCTAAAAAAAATTAATTTTTAAATTTTTAATAATTTATTTAGGACTCATTTGCACTTTTTTTTTTTTTTAAAAAAAATCAATTTCTAATTTTCTAATAATTTATTTGGGACTCATTTGCTCTTTTTTTTCTTATTTTTTAATAATTTATTTGTGACTCATTTGTTCTTTTTTTTTTAAGGGTCTATGGTTTCAATTAGGTTTTCTTTTTATTTTTTTTATTTAAAAAGAACGGTATATTCGTCATTTCATATTTTTTTAATTGATAAAAATAACTTTTTACACAATGAAACGTGGAAATAAGGGTAAAAATGAAAAAAAAATGAAAAGTAAAAATATTTTTCACAATAATAGTAAAAGGCGTAAGTGTAGATGTTATGCGCTAATTATCCTAATTATTTAGCTTGACCAACAAGTCAGCGTAACATTTTTATATGACTTCAATAAAAATCTCATAATTGATCACAACTACCGGATATGTACTCAATTGAGATAAAAGATGCATACACACACAAAATCCTAACAGAGCTTTACTTGGAGATTCTTATTTATATTTTTTTTTTTTATCTCGAGGCTCAAGACTGAAATACTACATAGGATAGTGGAAGCGTGCAGGTCACTTGGAAGAAATATACAAAATGGATATACATCCTTGTTTGAGTTCCATTTTTTTAAAAAAAAAAAATTCAAAATTCATTTTAAATTATATGTTCTCTCAATAAAATAATTTTACACTTAAATTTAAATTTATTTTCTACTTTTTTAATCATACATTTAAAAAAAATTACAATTCCAAAATTTATTGATCCAGAAAAATGGAGTCTCGGACATATCGAACTTTACTAATCCTTCTTGTAAACATGGCCAAAATGCTTTTGTTAGACTTCATGACTAGTTTTCGTGTTATCATTCTTCCTCTGTAAAAAATTAGAAAAAAGAAAATGACGAGACATTTAAGCCCATGTTTGATGGTCATTATTGAAAAAGATAATGTTTTGAATAATGATTTTGTAGAGAATGTGTGGTTACAAAGTGAAAAAAAAAAAACTTTAATCTCTTGTTTGGTACATATTAAAATTTTTATTCTCAGTCTTCTACTTATTTTCATCCATACATTTTTCAATAAAATAATTTTTTTCATTACATCAACAACTTTTCCTTCTTTTTCAACCACACATTCTTCATTACCATTCTAGAATACATTCTCCCAAAATAATGTGACTCAAACACACTCTAAATTCATGTATAAAATATTTTAATATATTAATGTATGAAAAATATAAATATTAGAATTAAAGAATTTTATTTCGAAAGAGAGACAATCCGGGGCTAAAGAAGAGATACAAACAAAAATGTTAAAAGAGGTGAATGATTAAGGAATGATAAAATTGTTGTATAGTAGGGGGATGGTTGGTCCAAGGCTATAAAATTGGGGTGACAGAGACAGAGTAGGGTATTCTTGGGAAAATGCGTGCAATCACTTCAACTTTGATTACTTAGGCGTGGCTTGTCTGCCCACCATACTTCAACTATTCACTCTGCCTTACCTCCCTCCTTTTGATTAGTATCTATCTAATTCTGGTTCACTTGTTCAATGAATTTCAACTTTATTGAACAATTAAAAGTGAACTCTTATTGCTACTTGTACGAATGCTATTAGATAGCTTTATTTTATAAGTAAGTAATCTCTCAAGAACTTAACTATATGTACAAAAATAATACAGACAAGACACATACAGGGTGGGCCCCATGTCTCTTTTCTGGTCTTCTTCTGTGGAACAGTATTCTGTACTAGCAGAATTTTTTATCTCTCAAATACTCTCCCCCGATAAATCTAAACATATATAACTAAGCATATTTTGTTAGGAATTAACCTTTCGTATTATTTGATAGAATATGATTTTTCTTGTCATTCGTTATGACATGAATCTTAAAACTGGTGAAAATTTAAAGACTTTTTTTTTTATACTTATAAGTAGCACCGTTCTAAAAAGCGCTTATAAATTCAAAGCGTTTTGTCAAGATTTAGTTGTGCGATAAGACATTTAACTCTTTTATTGATTGTCTAATGCAAGTGACGGGTGTAGACGTTTGTTTATTATTTTTTTTAATGAGTTTTGGACCGATTTTTTGGACAACTTAAAACATAATCATAATCAATATAGGCCTAGAAATCTGAAAATAGTGTTAGAAATATTTTCTTGAGCCTATATCTCTTGGAAGTTATTGACCAAATTAATATTAAATATGTTGATATCAAAAAATAAAAATTATTTTTAAAAATTAACTATCAAATTTTCCGTCGAAATTTTAGTACGATTTTGCCATATTTTTTTTTTGGAGTTTTTGGGTGTCTAAGAGTCGAAGAGTTTGTAGACAGAAGAAATATAGGGTTTTCAGAATTTGCTTTTGTCGAAATTTTCCTATGAATGGAGAATGTCTGAATTTTCGAGAGGGCTGATTCTTAATTTTGCGTCGATTCGATGCGATTAACAATTCTGGTGCATCTAAATACAATTAAACATAACCTCCGTTTTTTAATGTTAAAGATGCATAATCAAATAGCCACACGATATTGGATAAATAGGGTTTGAAAAATTCAACATCGGACTCCGTGCTAAGCTGCGGGGGCTTGACTAGACTAACGTAGGCTAAGCTATAACTATGCATTAATTTCCTTTGACAAAACGTTCTCTCCTTTCCACTTAACATTCCATATATATTAATTTTCCAATAAAATATTATAGAACAAAATATGTGGGACCACATCAACATCAAGAAATTAATTTAGCCCCCGTTTGGTAAAATTTGTAAGTTCATAATAAATTATCGAACTTCAAATTTTTTTTACTATAAGGCTCCGTTTGATATGTAGAATTTTTCATGGAAAATTTTATATTTTTCAATTTTTGTAGTGTTTGATAGTCAAATGTTTTTCCACTTTTTAAATTTTTCACATTTTTTAGAAAAATAAATTCTTGATATTTTGGAGGGTAAATATTTTCCAGAATTTTTTTTTTTTTTTTTGTAATTGGAAATAATTCTAGATACAATGGTAAAAAAAAAAAATTTCACTTTTATCGACAATTTCCATGCAAAACAAAGTCAAACAAATGGTATTCGGCATGGTTATTTTTTTTTTTTTCAATTTTTTTTTTTTGGAATAAATTTAGAACCAATGGTAGGAAACATTATCACTTTAATGGACAATTTTCATATAAAATTAAGCCAAACGGATACCAAACTTCCAAAATTTTTCATGAAAAATTATACCAATCAAACACAATTAACCCCCGTTTGACACCCTTTAATTTTTTTTTTTTTTTTTTTTTTTTTTTTTTTTTTTTTTTTTTTTTTTTTTGTTTTTTCTGTTTTTTTTTTTTTTTTTTTTTTTTTTTTTGACAATTGGGAATAATTCTAGATACAATGGTAAAAAAAAAAATTCACTTTTATCGACAATTTCCATGCAAAACAAAGCCAAACAAATGGTATTCGGCATGGTTTTTTTTTTTTTCAATTTTTTTTTTTTTGGAACAAATTTAGAACCAATGGTAGGAAACATTTTCACTTTAATGGACAATTTTCATATAAAATTAAGCCAAACGGATACCAAACTTCCAAAATTTTCCATGAAAAATTATACCAATCAAACACAGTTAATTACAATTCCAGTAAAACAATTTCTAGGAAGATCTTTTCCTTATAAAACATTTTCTTTCTACTAATTTTCCACCTTGCAATCAAACCGACCCTAAATTTAAATAAATTCTAAAGTACTATTTATTTATTTATAACTCTTTGATACATATTCTCATTCTTTTTTTTTTGCTCATTTTAATCATACATTCTCTAAATGAAATAATAATACACATAAATTTAAAACTTTTCATTACTTTTCAACCACAAGTTCTTCCATCAATTACTATTTTAGAAAAAAAATTTCCTCAAGATGAGTGTCAAAACACAAGCTTAACCATTCATTTTATTTATTTATAAATTATAGGCTTTATCAATGATTTTGGGACAAAAGGAATCAACAATAACTTATCAACCACAAATCATGTCTCCTCGGTAAAGTAAATCCCCCCATTCTTCTTCAATCAATCAAGTGAGTCCCTTCAATTCCAATATGCCCATGTTTGACGTAGCAATAAAGTTTTTTTTTTTTTAAATTATTCATTTTAGATTAAAAGTTTAAGTAATAAAATATTTTGTACATAATTCTATTTTTTTAGCTATATATTCTCCAATTAAAAACTTCATTTTACTCAAATAATAATTGTCAAACAGGAGCTAAGAGTTAATTAAAAATTTAATTTTCCCTAAACTAAAAAAAGTAATTTTTTTTACGGCTTTGATCTTCTTATTATGCCCCTGTTTGAAACCCATTTTGGGTTGAAAAGAATTTTTAGAATAGTGATTGATGTAAGAATGTGTGGTGGAAAAGTGATGAAAAGTTTTTGATTTGTGTGTTATATTATTTTATTAGGAGAATGTTCATCGTTATTTCAAAAAAAAAAAAATTTATTCATTTTAGATTAAAAGTTTAAGTAATAAAATATTTTGTACATAATTCTATTTTTTTAGCTATATATTCTCCAATTAAAAACTTCATTTTACTCAAATAATAATTGTCAAACAAGAGCTAAGAGTTAATTAAAATTTTAATTTTCCCTAAACTAAAAAAAGTAATTTTTTTTACGGCTTTGATCTTCTTATTATGACTTATTATATTCTGTGATCCAGTATACGGAGTTCTAGTGTTTTTTATTATTTTTTTAAAGGGGTAGTATTTTGACATGTATGTAATTGTCTTAATCGATGTTTGTCCTCATTTTTTTTTTTCAAAAATTCATTTTCAATCACATTTTTCTATAAAATAATATTATATATAAATTAAAAGTTTTTTCTTATTTTCTAATCACACATTTTCAAAAATTACTATTTTAAAATTTATTTTTTCGATAAATTTTCATTAAAATGGAGTCCAAAGAAGGACTAAATCTTATTTCATTATCTTCCATTTCATATTTAGGTTCTCATTTTTTATTTTATCAATTCTAATACATCATATGTATACCTAGCTGATTAATATCTCGAAACTTTAGAATACAAAAAACGCAGGGTTTTTAGGGTTGCAGTGTAGGCAGCATTGTCTTATGTGACGGAAAAGACAAGAGAGAAGAGGGGATGATTAGATGGGTTGATTCATGTCACACGAGTAGATCGCACGTGGGGGATGGAGTTTTATCATCCATATCCATGGCATGGCGGTTGAATTCGCTGTAGTGCTGTGACCGCAGTCTATGTTTGCTTCACGCAATCTGATCTCCCCCATTTTCTTCATCTACCTTTGGCCTTTGCCGTGGCTTTAAAGTTTCTACTTTGCACCAAAACCACTTTCTTCACCCCACCCACCCCACCTCCAACATATTTACACGTTAGTCCTATATTTTTCTAAAGAAGACTGATTTTATTTTGTGATTAAGCCCCTGTTTTGTGGCCATATTTTCAATATTAATTCAGGACAATGTTTATGGTTGAAAAGTAAAAGTAGGGAATTTTTTTTGGGTTTACGTAAAGAATATTTTATTATGTGAATGCGTAGTTGAAAATAATGATATAGAAAAAATAGTTTGAAAAAAACAAGAAATGAGCTAAATTGATAATTTTGATTGAGGTTTTACTTTTAGAGCTTGTTTGGTACAGCTTAAAATTCAATAAAAATTGAAAATATAACCGTTATTGGGTCTCACTCGTCTAATAAAAGTCAACAATAACGATTAATTTTTCAATTTTAATCTCTACTGAAAACACCCTTAGTATTCAATAATTATAATAGTTAAAGCCATTGTGTCCCTTATGTCTTGAATGCTAGTCTTCAATGCCATATTCATCATTGATCAAGAAAAAAGACGATGATCCCACGGAAGTGAGAAAAATGCAAAAAGCCAAAAACCCATCTTCAATTTCATATTGAAAGCTTCACCGGCTCGTTCTAATTCCTGTTTAATACAAAACGATTTAAAATAATTTTTTCGTTAAAAATGTAAAAATAGAAATAATTAAAGATACATTTGACGTGACTTTTGCTTTCTGTAGAATAGTTTTCTAGAAAGTTACAATGAATCAATTTTCTCTAAAAACTGACCTTGAAGAAATTTAAACACGTAAAAAGATTTCAAATGATGTTTCTCATAATAATAAAATGTTTTGAAGGGAGTAAATGACATGGGCATAAATCTCGAACAAAATAACAATTAATGAATAAAATAATCGAAATAAGAACAAGTAAACATGAAATTAATTAAGCCTCATTGGAAATGAATTTATTATAAACAATTTATTTATAAATATATAGAAATGAGTGATGTATAAGTACATAATAATTTAGATATATTAAAATGTATGATTGAAAATAAAATTTGATAGTTTATAAATAATTATAACTTTTTCCAAAATTTTATTTTCAATGATAAAATTTAGGGCGTGTTCAGTAGTGCTTAAAATTCAATTAAAATTGAAAATATGGTCGTTATCGGATCACATTCGTCAAGTCAACAATAACGACTAATTTTTCAATTTTAATCCGATTTTAATCTCTACCAAACAAGCCCTTACGTGACTTTTGCTTTCTGTAGAATGATTTTCTAAAAAGTTACAATGAATCAATTTTCTCTGAAAACAAGTATTTTCAAAAAATTATCCAAAAAGTTTAAAAATAGATTTTTAGTTTAATAAAACTATTAATTTTTCCGAAGCTATGTCAAACAGACCTAGAAGATATTTAAACACCTAAAAAGATTTCAAATGATGTTTCTCATAATAATAAAATGTTTTGAAGGGAGTAAATGACATGAGCATTGAGTGTTTTTGAGTCACATTATTTTGGAAGAATGTATTCTAGAATAGTAGATTGATGGAGAATGTGTGGTTGAAAAAGAAGGAAAAGTTATTGATGTGATGTAAAATATTATATTATTGAAAAATGAGTAGTTGAAAATAGTAGAAGAATGAGAATGAAAATTTTAATGTGTACCAAATATAGGCTAAATCTCGAACGAAATAACAATTAATGAAATAAAATAATCGAAATAAGAACAAGTAAACATGAATTTATAAACGATTTATTTATAAGTATATATATAGAAATGAGTGATGAATAAGTACACAGTAATTTAGGTATATTAAAATATGATTGAAAATAAAATTTGATCTTTTTTAAATAATTATAACTTTTTCCAAAATTTAAACTAGAAATTTTAGCATTTAACTTTCAAGAGGAAGCCCGTTTGAGCCACATTATAATGAGAATGAGAATGAAAAATATAGTCGTTATGGACCCCACACAAGAGATAGAGAGTTTGAATTTTAATGTTGATGTGATGGATA
>CAIGRS010066316.1:0-10732 GCA_903798395.1 Fraxinus floribunda | reverse complement strand
CGATAATGCCCCACACTGGTGCTGATGATATTCCGGTACTCGTCTCTCAAGATACAACAATTTCGACTTGTAATAGTAGCACTATAAATTACAAAACTCGGCAAACCTATTAACATTTTTTATCTCTCTAAAATTGGAGGACTAAAATGCACGAAAATAATATTCGAGCCTGAAATGTAAAATATGGACTAATGCAGGGATGAAGGAATATAATTTGCAAGAGGGAAAATTCAGAATTGATTTTGGAATAAATAAAATCCAATGTATGGTGGACCTTTATATAAAAATTGAAAAGTTGTGTCCAAAAGATACAACAGCCAAAAAGTTGTGTCTTCAATAGACACAACTCGTTTGAACAGACAGTGTAACTGTCAACCGCCAGTTTTTAGAAGACACCGCCATGTGTCGCACGCTAAAATTTCGAAGAAAAATAAATGATATAAATAAATATATTATTATTTTAAATAATAATAAAATACTATAATTCAAATTTTATTTTATCAAAAAATATATTTCAACTTGGCCCAAGCCCACAACCCACGATCCGTGATCCATGACCCTGTGCCCATGAATCCATAACTGTTTAACTTTTATCAAAATTTACTTTGATTTTAATCTCCACCAAATATGGGCAAAATCACAATAATTTTGAATTTCGATAATATGCTAATTTTAAAAATTCTTCGATAATCGTACGCTAATCGAATCTACAAATTGCTTATATCATCTTGAAGCTTATTTCGAGAAATACGTTATGGGCATATCGAATAGTCCAAACAGATATCGAAAATAATTAAAAATACATTAAACGTGAGTCTTCTTTTTTTAAAAAACTCACTTATTTCATTAACATTTATTATTTTTGTGATACAAATTTCTCAATGTAATTTTCATCACTTTATTTGGAGATTTTATATGGAATATGACATTTAAAATTTCGAAATTTTACATCCGAAAAAGTCATATCCCATGTAAGTTTTCGGATGCAAAATTACATGGGGTATGATTTTTTTTTTTTACGTAAATTTTCGAGTGTAAAATTTCTTCCAACTTCTTTGTAAGTTCGATTGTGCTTTCTAACTTTTATGTTCTGCGTCCGCCCTTGTCTACTAATCTATTGTTGATGAAGATGAGAGTTTTATCAATAATTTGTTATTATAGATCAAGAAGAAGACAAAAAAAGTTTCTATCTTCGAAAGATAGAGATGAAGGTCAGTTTTCTTTTGTCGAAAATCAGAAGAAATTTTAAAACATTCTAAGCCATTGAAAATCTACCAAAATCAACGAACAAAATGTAAAATATATCTTGCAACGTAATTAAAAATCACGTGCAATACAAACGTTGTATATTAGTATTAATAAATTTCGTCTAACGGGACATAATTCAGTGGTGCAAAGGACTAAGGTGTTGAAGTAGAACCACACCATCTCTTAATGTATATGTAGAGTCTACCAGTAGGGTAGGGGTAGAGTTCCATGCAAAGCAGTCCAGATTTGCAGATTCCCCCCAAAAAGTGACGAAATTGCATCGAATCCAGGTAGTGTGTGTGCGTATTTGAAATTACCACGCTTCGGCGTTTGTAAAAAATAATTTACAGACATATTTGTGGTTGTGGTGGTGGCAAAAGTTTGGGAAAGGACAGCGTAGCCTGCCTTTGTATATACTAGAAATGTCAGCAACGTCAATAGGTCTCATTCAAATCACCTCGCATCTGCGGTCTGCCACCCACCCTAAGAGAAACTAAGTTCAACATAGACGTAGGAAAGAGAGGCATCTAAATTCCCTGCCAGGAATCTTGATTGATTATTAAGCCCCATTTGATTACTATTATTTTCAAATTATTTTTAATACATATTTATTTTTAATCACATAATAAAATATACAAAAAATATTCCATACTTTTTAATCACACGTTTTACTGAAAATCATTATTTTTTACTTTAGTCATTAAATTTACTAGAATTTGCTAGATGACACTAGGGCTGGGCATAAAAAACCACAGCCCGAAAACCCGACCCGATCAATTCGGATCGGGTCGGTTCGGTTAAGAGATAATTTCGGATCGGGTCGGGTAAAATAAATTTAAAATAATTGTGGGTCGGGTCGGTTCAACCTCAAAAATCGATTCAACCCACTCGCCCGCTTCCTTCAAAACCCTAGCTGCTTCATCTTCAAAACCATGGCTGCTGTAACTGAAATCTCTCTGTCTAGTCCATAAATTTCGCACTCATGGCTTCTGTTATCTTCACCCATATATCTCTCATTTCTTCCTCTCCATTTCACCCTTAAACGCTTCTCATTTCCACCATGAACTCATCAAAAATATTCCCAAAAAGCTCTTCAGGAGAAAGAAATCTTGCTCCATTCCTGGATCCAAATTCGACCCAACTTCCTTTAGTTCCAAGAATGATTCTCAAACGAGGTTAAGAAACCCCACAAGCGGATCAGCCACGCCCACCATTATTCTCGGACTTTTGAGTTAAAACAAGATTTTGAATTGATAGACAGGGACGGTAATGGAAAGATAAAGGAGGAGCTGGAGGCGTTATTGATCTGGGTTGGAGCCGAGCCTCCGAGTCAGGAAGAGCTTAGACTAATGTTGAGCGAGGTGGATGTGGATGTGGATGGAGATGTAGACGGAGGAAATGGTCATGGGTGTATCAATTTGGAAGGGTTTTTTGTGTGCAACAGGTTTCTTTTGGACCCGACCCGACCCGATTCGGGTTGGGTCGGTTTATGGTAGGAGTCGGGTCGGGTCGGTTTTGTGAGAAGCCCAAAATCGACGTATATCGGGTCCGACCCATTGCCCACCCCTAGATGACACCTTACTCGAGTTTTACCAATAAATAATTCCTGAAACTTATAATATTTCATCCATCAACAAAATATTATATGCTACCCAAATGTATCAAATTTTTGGAGATTATTCATTTTGCTACTTTATCCTTTTGTGTTGTACAAAGTTTTCATTTAAAATATAAATATATTATTTTTCTACATTTGTAAATAGATTGTGTTTAAAGGCCTCAAAAATTATTGCTCAGAGCCTCAAAATTCTCATGATCGACTCTGAATAAAGCTCCTCATTAGATTTGTAATTGCCTGTCCATGTAAGGAAGCTTGGGATTTCCTGTCATGTACGTGGTAGACAACTCCGTTTTGTCAACGATCATAAGCATGGTGAAAAGGAGTCTCTTGGCAACGACAAAATACAAAGGCCAAAAACAATGTACAGAAGAAATCCTTACAGAAGTTTTTGAACGCACATCTGGCATTGTTCAAATACAAATGGCAAAATTATAAACCCATCCTAATAGAATAATGATGATTGAACATGCTAAAAGATAGAGAAATGATGGACAAACAGACTTGGCAACACCAGTTTAGGTGTTCTTTTTTTCTTCAAAATCTTCAATCATGTGTAGACACGTGATCCCCATATTTTTTGAGCCTATTTATGTAGCATGATTGATCCTAATATCTCTACACGCATTTTAAGTCTCTACATGACTTTGTACTTGTAATCTTCTCTCATACAATGACTAGTTAAATTATTGTCCCATCACTTCCCCCATTTCTTTAATTACACTAAGGATATCAATTTGACTCATCGACTCGAGTAGCCCGCAGCCCGACCTCTAAAAAGCTTGGGCCAGCTTGCTACTCAATTGTACCGAGCCTCATTTTTGAGCGATGGCCCAAGCCAGAGCAGTCCCGTGTCACATGTTGCCTGCTTCAAGTAGGCTCGCCACTATAACAATTATTTTAAAAAATAATTAAAAAATTCGAGCCGGCTAGGTAAGGCCAGAGCTTAAAGTCCTAACCGAGCCTCGATTTTTTCGATCGAATTTGGCTCAGCTCAGGGCCAAAAAGGTCCAAGCCGTTTTTTGTTCGGACGGCATTCGAGCCACAATTTTTAGCTCACGAGCCAGCTCGACCCGACTTATTTACATCCCTTTATTACACATAAAAAATTCTCACTCCTAGCCTCCATCCGGTCACCAAGCTTGAGGCACCATCTCCCTTTTCTATTAATGGAATATTGAATAATTAGAAGACTCCCATACAAAATCTGTCTGGGTGAACTCCAAATTGTCAAACAAACACGTTTTGTTTTGTCGAAAATAAATTTAGAAAAGAGAGCCAAAGAGGGCAAATTTAATAAAACTGAATTAAGTGATAGAATTCGAAATTAGAAATAAGAGAAATATAAATTAATTTCTCAAGCTAAACGGCATTAGAAAATAGGGAGATAATGGGCTTACAATTATTGGGCCAGACTGTGGGATGGGAGTGGGATTTGGGTCAGGATGAGGTTGCTAAGCGGACGTCTGGGTCATCTGCGATGGTTATACTAGTTGGGCTGGACCAATAATAAGCTTGCATCGGCTGATCGGCATCATATATTAGCACATTGCAAACTCAACCCTAGTTTAATAAAGTATTTTGAAATTACCAGTTAGTGAGACTCATGAAATATGTAGTTCAAAAGTAAATAAAATTGAGGGTTCAATAAAATATATGATTAAATAAAGTTAGAGCAACGTATAATTTAAAGAAAAAAGTATCAAACGTGGGCTTAATTAGTTTGGATTAGACAATGTTTGGTATTTAATCATTTATGAATATAATCGATGCTAATAATTTTTAAAAACGTTGTGAAGGTATATGTGTCATAAACATGAAACCTTACGATTTTTTTGTGTTGCATCTAGAGGGTGTTTCGTATGCATTAAAATCAGATTTTTAGTATATTGTGATAAAAAATTTTGAAATGTGTGGTTAAAAAGATATGGGACCCATGAAAAATATGGTCGATATTGATTGTTTGACTTTAACTTAAATTAAAATTAGATTTTAATCCGACCCAAACAGGCCCTTAGTGTCATTTGGATTTACTTATCTTTTTTTCCTAAGAGCGATTCAATCAACATTTTTTTATGTTTACAAGGAAACAAACTACTAGAAATAAATTAAAAAAAGAAATATATATGATAAATTTATAAATTGTCTAATTTAGTTCGATATATAATATATGTGAGGTCAAAAGTAATATTATATGCAAAATCAGTTGGTCGTTCCTTGATTGGCAAAGAGTTGTTGACGGATGTAATCAACGATTAAAAGTACGTCTGGTCTTTGAATGTATTATTTCAGCAACTAAATAATTGATCGTAAAAAGTTTGAATTGAAAAGCAATTCTTTTTTCAACAACCACTTGTTTAGTTGTTATGTCAACTATTTTTGTCGTTAAAATACAATGAAAGCAACCAATTTTAGTTGTCTTTCATTTCAACAACAAAAGAAATTGTCGTAAAAAATTAAAATTGACAACCAATTTTATTTCAACAACTACTTGATTTGTCGTTGTATTAATTATTTTTTTAATAAAATTGACAACCAATTTTATTTCAACAACATAATATGATTGTTGTAGTGATCGACTACAAATACCGTTACTCACTTGCATACAATTTCAACTTTCCATTATTGACAACATCTTTATTTTTTTTTTATTTTTTTTATACTCAGGTGTCCCCTCAAGACGTAGACCAGGTGTCCACATTTTCAATTTTATTATCCTTCGTGGATCTTTTGTATTGTGATATTTGTATTGATTATTTGCTGGTTTCTAATGTATTGGAGCGATAATCACTTCGGTGTATGCCTAACGGATGATTAGACCTATTTTGGGTGAACATTCAGACCCTGGGGTGAAAAGTCTCATGTTCAATTTATATTATGCTATAAGGCATGTTTAATACCAACGTGGATCCCATCGACTGTATATTTTTTTGAATTTTTGGAGTGATTCTGGGTCAAGTTTTGGTGGGAGATAAGACATGTTTAGAGGGGCGATTATAGCATGAGAGATAAGACTTGTTTGGAGGCACGATTATAGCATGCGTAATGACTAATATAGAAGAGTTAAGCAATTTTTGGGATGGGGATTTTACTGCATGAATTAACGTATTTTGGAAATAAATTTTGATTAAAAGTAAAATTTGAATATATTTTTTAAAAGTTGTAATCGGTGAAATTTCCTCAAAATTTATAATTATTAATAATTTTTGGACTTTTGGATTAAAAGTTGAAAACTTTATGTAGTGTGAAGAAAAAATAATAATAATAATGATGTGTGCCAAGACGCGCCTATGCGCACCTTAAAGAGGTCAATCCTTCTATTGACCGCTTGTTAAATTAACGCATAGGTCCTAGGTGTGGTGTTTTTGCCACACCTCGGGTCTTGACGGCCCTAAGCACACTATTTAGAACACCGTTAAAATTGAGTGTGGAACTAAATTTCAAATACTTTTGTTGACCCATGGAATTAAAATCATTTTTTTGGGAAATTCTCAATAATTCTATTGACTTCTGTTTATAGAGGAATTTTCTTTCATTTTATAGCAAGCTACAAATAACAAGATTTAATAATAACAACTCAAATCTCGAGGCGACAAACTTAAACTTTTCTAAATACAATTAACTAACCTGATTTATAAAATCCATGAAATTTAAAAATAAAATAAAATCAAAGACCAGACGTAAAAGGCACTTTGGTTCCTGGCAACCAAGAATTTGCAGCAATGAAGTTACCAGGTGTGAATCTTGAAGCTACACTAGCACTGGTGATAACCCGATAACCCTTCCATTTAACCCGCCTGGAAGTGGAGGATCCAGCGCCGGTATTCATGTACTCACCATAGTACAGCGTATCTAAAGCAAAGTTTCCACTCCAAGGCATCCAACCTGCCGGGTCAATCAAGCTATCCAAGAAAGTCTTCATGAAAACAGTACGTGAATATTTCTGCCAGGGTCGACCCAGATATGTTTTCACGGAGCTTTGAACCGGTTTCAAATCCGAAGCTGCCGTAACCCTGCAGTTGTGAATGGAGATGCCGGTGTTTTGGTTCGGATCGGTCCTGCCTTGTGCAGTTATAGTGTTAGTCCTATTTGGAGGCTTTCTTGCATAGATGTTGCAGTTTTGCAATACCACAGCTGCATTGCCGAAAATGAAATCTACTGTTCCATAAATGTCACATTCTCTGTAGAATTGTCTCTCCGAGTGGACATAAAGAGTGTCCTGGTATCCCTCGAAACTGCACTGGTAGAATACTGAGAAATCGGATCCAGATCGGAGTGCCACAGCCTGGTGGTTTTTGGGCCCGGCTGTGTTCCTAAATGTAATGCCTCGAGCAATAAATCCATCTCCAACAACAGCTGAATATCATATATGTTGAATAATGTTCAAATTGACAATGCGGAGTGATTTTGGAAGTAATGAAAGTGATCAATTATGAGAAAAACAAGCGAAAATAAAATGAGAACAAAAAATGATGAAGGCTGAAAAATGGCAGAACCGCCCACGCTTAAGGCAGGGCGGTCGCCTGGCCTTGTGTTTAATGAAGTGGGTAGGATCCCGGTTTTGTATTGGACGGTCACCAAGTACAAAAAAATTTGACCGTTGTGTTTGAATTTTTGGTGTCGTTTTGAAAGGTTTCACACTCTTTTGGCTTGGATTTTGCACATTTTCGTGCATGGTGACTATAGTACTATATATGGATGGTTTTCGTGACTGGAAATATATCACAAATATCAAATTCATTCATCAACATTCAAAATTAAAGATCAAATCTAGTTTTTTATATTATTCTTCAAAGTTTATTTTTCAAGTTTTATTTGTTTGATTCAAACTTGGATTAAGATTTGTTTATTCCGTAAACTATTTGCCGTTGAAATCTTCAAGCATGTATCCCGGTGGTAGCAAATATCGTTTAAGGACAACGATTCATAATGTTCAAACATTTCATTTTGGCGAAATTCTTGTTGCAAGTTTTCTTTTCTTGTTCTTCGTCCACTTTTCTCAACAATATATGTAACAAGTTGGTACGTAAATCTTGATAAAAGTTGATGAGATTTGTGGTTGAAGAGTTGACAGAAATTGTGGATTTCATATTAAAATTGAATTTTTACGAGTTAAAAAGTTGATTAAATTTTATGAAAAGCTTTATCAAACAAATATTACATATAACACCTGGAATACACACACATATATGCTTGTGCAAAATCGTGCGATGTATGAACAATGAGGTAGCTGTTTCTTATACAAGTTTTGCTACAAGTAGAGAAAAAATTTGACAGAATTCTTACAGAAAGACACTTGATAGTTTTTCATTGATTTTTTGCCCAACAAACATAGAAAATTAATGCACCAAACAGATGCTGCCAACACAACACCTATCACTTCTATCAATAATTCGTTGTGCCTATGGAATTATTCTTCCTATACAGGTGATTCCTTAACGCGTTTGATATTTATTCATAATTAGTTGCCAGGAAATAATATTTGACAAATTCCAGGGTACACTATATATGATCTAGGACTATTGGACAAGAAATTAACTCTGACCCAATTTTTTTTTTTAAATATTAAACTGGCCTTCTTTTAGCAAATTATAAATTGTATCCCGACATCTATACGCTAATTTTGCTCAACAATTTAAATATTTCAAGTTGCATGTTAGTTCTATGCTATAGGTTGATAAACAAATTCTATGTGCAACATTGTCCAGGCCTTTAACTTTTCAAAATTACTTTTATCAATTCTTTTACTTACCAACTGTGGCGGATTTGAAGGTGGTGGTGCCTCCCCCGACGCTCTTGCTCCCTGTGATAATAGTCTTCCCAATACCATCCCCAACCACCATAATGTTCTTTATACCACTTCCAATATCTACGTTCTCACTGTAAGTCCCTTGCTTCACATATATCACGTACCTTCCACTTCCCGACCGCTTTTTTGCTGCAGCGATGGCTTCATTCACCTTCTTATAGTTCCCGGAGCCGTCTTGCGCCACCACAATATTCGCCCAAGGAGTTGCTGACTGTAGAAGTTTCCGGTCAGCCGGTGACACCCATGTTGGGAATCCTTCTTTGTAACCTGGCTCCTCATATGACCCTTTATTCAAATATAGTGTGTTACTAATTAATTTAGTAACATTATTTGACATTAAAGGCAATAAATAATCTTTGACCCCAAAATCAATAAACCCTCTTTCGCACGTCTCGAGATTGGTTAAGGCCGTGCTTAGCCATGTTTGCATGTCGATCGAAGTACTAAGATCAATAGTCTTGTTGATTTTCATAATTGTATTTTCATATAGTTCTAGACAATCGGCCCATGCAGCCTTTTCCTTAGCATTACGACATTTAGCGCTTAGAGAATACGCGTTAACTTGGGCATTCGTGGCTATGTCTAAGGCCAATTGCATAGACATCTTGAAGAAATCGAATTTTCCCTTGACAGGAAATTCATATTTAGGGTTATGATCCATGAAGTGCTCACAAGGTTGTGGAAATGGGGTCCGAGCACACCATGCCTTAATCCCGGCCCGAGAATTGCCAGAAATGGCTGGAGAAATAAAGAAGGACGCAGTAACAAGTGTTAGAATTACAAATGCCATTGCTAGTGTTTCTGAGAGATTTTTGTTGTCTGCTTTCGTCTTAACAACTAGTGATTGGAAAGCACGAGTCAATAGAATATTTTGTTTGATTCTTCAATTGTTTCTGATAGAATAAAAGGTGATCATCATGCAGGTTACAATTCTGTTTATAAATGTAAATAAAGTAGAGAGAGTTGACCTGAGAATAGAGAAGAAGAGAAATATTAGGTTAGGCTATTCTAATTAATTATGTCATGATGGAAACAATTTCAAACCCATGGGCCAAAGTTATATTTTTCTTCTACAAATTAATTTCTTATTTAAAGTCGGTTTTAATGAACCGACCTGAATCTTGCTGTGCCTAGCTATGAATATAGATAATCGTCTCCGGTAGTTTCTCGTTTTATAAATTAAATACCGTATTCTTTCCTACCAACTTTTATCAAAATCTTTAAAAAATCCGATTTTAATCCCTATCAAACAAGGGCTTAAGTTGTGACATAACAGTACTGTAATTAACTTTGAAAATAAAACGAATTGTAATAACACATGTTATTACATGTCTCTATTCTGTAACCACGTTAAATCTGGACTGCACTAAATATTAAATGCATGACCCAATTTTCATGTAACTAAGATGTATGTGTAGTTTAGCATTAAGGCAGTCTAGTTCGATAATAATTACCACATTTACCGTGGTTTCCTCTCTTATACGATATTCAACTAGTTTACATAGGTGTATACAGGTCGGGTCCGACCTAGTGACGCAGCGAAAAAGGTGTGAAGACCATAAAGAAAGTAGATCGAATATCATTAACTTAATAAAATATTGAGTATTGACGCATTTATATATTTAACATATCATTTTTTGTCGAAATATTCAAAGGGCATGTACAAAAACACAGGAAGAAACTAGAATGTATGGTTAAAACCCTTTTAAGCTTAGTCAAACATGCTCTATATGAGCTTATATAGGTATATATAACGATATTAAGATACAAATTGAGAGTCGTTCCCCTTTACAGAGGAATGACTACCAGGGTTTCTAAAGGTTCTGCCAGTGTGGTGGGCTGGTGGCTTCTTCTTTTTTCCAACTCCCAGTCAAAAACTGCCAAGTGTTCCATGTAAAAGGCTTGGCAGCTCTTTCCCCGAGTACCTAGCCGGGTTCTAAAAATAATATAAACATATATATTAAAAAAACTTTAGAAGCCTAGTTTGTGTCACTTAAATAATTCTTGAATAGGTATCTGACAAAATTTGTTTTATTTTACTACACTTAGTTTTTTTT
>CAIGRS010066315.1:0-13376 GCA_903798395.1 Fraxinus floribunda | reverse complement strand
TTATAATTGAATAATTGTAGATTTTAAAAATAGTGGATGGGCCTTTAAAAATTTTATGGGCTTCAGTTAACTTTAGTTTAATAAATTTATTTGGGCTAATCATTTAAATTGACCCAACCCATTATTTGCCATTTTTTTTATGTCTACAGTGCCTTTATAACACAAAGGTGGAATAGCGAGGAAGGTAGTTCAATTCAAAGATAGTAATAAGACATGGGTTCTCACAATTTGATGCAAGTTTAATTTAATTCCTTCTTCAATCGTAAAAAATAAGTAAATCTTATCCAATATTTATTATAAAAATATAATTTTCAATGTGTTACACTTGAAGACCAATAAGAGAATTAAAACACAAAACACCTCTTGAAGTATTATTTTCTTTTTTCTTTCCTTCCCTCCCTTTTATTTTCCCCCTTAATTTTCAAGTATCTAATTAGAAATTAAAATATGTATTTCTTCTCCAACTTTCTTTCCTCATCAATGGTGTCCACACGGTCCTATCACTCTGACGTGTAGCCTTCGACAAGGGTGTTGGCTCTCTCTATATTTGTTTTTGTTAAGCACAGAGAGTTTTCTACGCTACTACAAAGAGCAAAAACTGATCTACATTTTAGGGGCTTTAATTGTTATCAGCACATGCATCAGTCGTCTATTTTTTTCCTTTGACAACCTTGTTTTTTCCATGCGACACCACATAATTTTATTTTGAAGACCCATTTGCAACCAATTACATGTTTTCCAACTCCCAAGTTCTTGTCTTTTGCAGAGCATTAAGTTCTTCCTATATGGCCTTTCTTCAATTTAGATCTAGAACAACATCTTTATATTATTTTGGCTCAAAAGAGAGTGAATATTAGACATAAATGAACAATGTCTCGAGAATAAAATTTGAAGGAAGGGGAATACCTATCTGATTAACTTCTACGAGTAAGATAGCGAGGTTTTGATGGTTCATGTTCTGCATGTTGAAAGTAGAAATCGATCATCAAGTATTTCGGGCTCAGTATACTAAATCAAACACTACAATCTTCAAACCCAAACCATAAACCACTCCCAAACTCAGTTGCTTTCTTGGCTTGCCCACAAAGGACACAGGTAAATAATGTTGCAGTCACAAATAGCCACAAGGGCTAAGGGAAAATGGAGAGACAATAACACACTTCAAAGGAAGCACTAAGCACGGACGCAACAATATTGCTCAAAAGGAACCATTGACTCACACACACCGCAACACAGGAAATGGGGCAGCATATATAGGTATTGGATGGGCTTCAAGTCAAGCAATAGTTAGGCCCAAGTAGTAATTGGTAGTAAATGGGCTATCAACCTAAAAAGCCATCCAATAGTTATGGGTCAGGCCATGAGTAGGATTGGTTTGAACAATTATGGTGCCGATATTTTACTTCAGACATCTGGTTGATGCCGATTGAATAAATAATGACTTTATATCATCGTCTGGGATTTTTTGGGTATCAAAAAACCCAACAAATCCCAACCTTGATACCCAATCAACCTGCAAAGAACTAAAACACACAGTTTATATTTACATAATCAAGGTAACCAATGAAACTGGTATCACAGACCTTACCTCGCGTTTCGGACTTGAAGCACATACCATACCTGCTCTATGTACTCACCAGGGTTAAGATCAAAAACACTCAAGTAAAAGTAGATAATCACAGTAATAAATCAAGAGCAAATAAACATGCGATTGAGATATCATATAGGATAGCCCGCATATTTTTCCAAAAAATACGTTCACACAAAACAACAGATTAATATTAAGTTAATCAAGCACACGGTCAAAACATATGCAACAAATGCATAAATAAGCCCATGAAAAGATCTCACCACAATTATATTCCGTGTCACTCACACCTTGAGAATACATATCTCACCTCATCGCCTACCATCTCACTAGACTAATCACTCAACCCATGTCAACTGGTAGACCTTTATAGATCCTAAGTACTTGGGATAACCTCTGTCACCATCATTTCTCCCAACCTAAGTGGATAATGTGTCTCCACCTAACAAAAGTGATAGAAGTACATCTCTCACACTCCACCTGATTAGGGTCTCTTCACAAATAAAAGATTCCAATAAATGTCATACTCCACATCCCCGGTACAAACCACCATTGTACACATAGGCATCTATACTTCATCTCACCAATAGACATACAAAATAGTGATAATGTATCTTAACCCACTATGCATGCAAACAATAACACCAAGTAATCAGATTGCTATAAAAATCATGCAAATGCACAAATTAAACACATTGAAATGCACGTATAACCATGCAACATATTTAAGCAATCACACATATGCAAAAAGGATTTTACATGGATGCACATGCTGTAACTATGTTTACTCTCAATAAACATCACTGGGGTGTCACTCAATCCTATAACCACATTCACCTCGTCTCTCATCTTACCATTCTGCTTAGCCTTTCTCTTCTGGGATAGTCCCTAATAAAGTGCTTAGTCTTACCACAACTGTAACACCATATACCACTAAACTTGTCACGTCTCTTGCTCTTCTTCTTACCACTCTCATCACTTGAGTCACTACTCGAATCACCATTGTCTTGAAATCTACCCAAATATATCTGCTTAAACTTCATTCTACTCTTCATCATATGCAACTCACAACTTCTGTTATTCTCTTTTTCATCTTTAATTTCTATCGTCTTACTCCTAAGGGAATTTACAACAATCTCAGGGGTTAAAGTGTCCCTACTATACTTAATTGTATTTTTAACCTCTCTATATAAATCAGACATGGAATTCAGCAAAACAATGGTCTTATACATTTCAGACACATTTTCATCACAATTAACGATATCTGGAACAAGTTTGATGAAAATATCTAGATTGTCATCAAAATCCTTCGAATGATCCATTTTAAAATTGAAAAATCTTTCAAGCAAGTATAATTTATTAGGAGTAGACTTAAACAAATATAAGTCCTCTAAATTTTGCCAAAGTTCTTTTGTAGAATCAAGTTTTTCAACTTTTCTCAAAATTGTGTCAGATAAGTGTAAAATAATTGAAATGTAAGCAAATTCATCATATTCTTCTTTTTGTGCTTCTGTCAAATTTGCAAGAAATTTTTTCATCCATGACTTTTGAAACCTTTTGTTGAACTTGATGTGAACCCATGTAGCAACGAAGGTTAAGAAACCCACAAGATATTGAAATCCGACCCCAAAAAAGTCCAAACAAACAAAGTTTATAGATTTGACTCGAGAAACCATGAATTAAACTACCAACACAATCAATATGATATGTTGACATTTTAGTTACACGATTTCAGAAATCTAACCCGGAATTAAAGTTCGACCCGAAAATATTGATCCAAGAAACCAAAACAATTATGAAAATACCTTGTGATTACAATGATAAACGAATCTCACTTGATTGATTGAACGCCATGAGAATTAACCTGATAAGTTAGCTAGGATTGTTCCACAAAGAACAAAAGAAAGAAAGCAATATAGCCTTTCAAATTAATTTCATAATAATGTTGTTCAAGTTATAAGGAAAATAATAAAATCTATTTATACTAAACTCGAATTAAGGTGGTTAAAACGGAAATAGACTCCCAAGATTACAAATATATCAAATAAAATAGAATCCTAGTCAAATAAGGTGATTTCGAAAAGAAAAAAAAGGAGGAAAATTTGAGCTCCCGAAAGAGCTATGTGATCGCATAGCACAACTTGAAATTCCAATTTTGCTTTCGGTAAACCTCCATGCGACCTCTTGGATGGAATCACTATGCGGTCGCATAGTGGTTGCAATAGCTCTTCCGCTGCACCATTTGAACCTAGTTGCAACAACTCATTACGGCTCTCGATCCCAACATGGCACCTGACCCTAGGCTTGTTTCTTCACTTCCATGGACTCCATATCATGAACACGTAATTGCATGGTTTTGTTATCTCTTTTGAGGTCTCGATTTCGCCATTCATCTCCTCAACAAATATTGCACTCTTGTTGATTGTAGAATATTCCAGCTCACATCAAAACAAAATCCTCTTCATATTTTGTTGCCAAATTGAAAAATCTCATTGAAAATCTCAATTTTGAAATGTGAAGATATTTTTAAAAATAGAACAACAAAAAATACACAAATAGGTCACACAATGTAATTCTAAGGCAACATATACATCGTTCTAGATTTTCAAGATTTCGTGAGCCTTAAGATCTCAGATCAAGGGAATGTTCAAATCGGTCAAGTCTAGGTATTCTAATAGAATAATCAATGCAACATGAAAGTATATCAACAAAAAATTCAGATTCTCATGCAATTAAACACAGAAGCAATTATCAACTTGCGGTTAAATCCAACACTTCAAATATGGCAAATAATTTCTAAATTTCTGACACAAGCAATGGTTACCCCACACGGTAACCCCAATCTTATTGTCAGCCTACACGATGACGCGCTAGTGCTGAAAATTTAAATTGGGATAAGTCAATTTACTAGAGTGGACCTATCTGAGTCCGTAAATTATGGGAAATATGATTTTAACATTTTAGAGTCACCACTATTCGTCTTAAATTCTCCATCAACCGATTGAATGCAAAACTGAATCACAAATGTGCAGGGTTAAAATCGTCTAAAATTCATCGTATCACCTGAAACAAAAAACTAACACTACAACCATGTTAGAAATCTTGTTAGGGTAAAACTGTTTGAAGAAATCGTCGGAGAAAGAAGCCACACGCGCCTCGCCGGAATAGCCACGCACCGTCAACTCCACACGCCACACCTCTAGCACCACCTCTACCTGTACGTCTCAAATTTGGTCTCCGTTTAACCAGTGGGCCTCTAGATTGTCCGGAAGTCAAAGTTGAAGGTCCGATTTCTTTACAAAAAATCTAGGCAGGTTTTTTTAACTAGTTCTTTTGTCGGTTTTTGGATTTGTTTTCATCGAAAATCCACCACCAACATGGCTCTGATACCAAAATGTTGAAAGTAGAAATCGATCACCAAGTATTTCGGGCTCAGTTAATTTCTTGGTTGCTTTCTTCAAACCCACTACAATCTTCAAACCCAAACCATAAACCACTCCCAAACTCGATTGCTTTCTTGGCTTGCCCACAAAGAACACGGGTGAGTGATGTTGCAGCCATAAATAGCCACAAAGGCTAGGGAAAAGGGAGAGACAATAACACACTGCAAAGGAAGCACTAAGCACGGACATAACAATATCGCTCAAAGGGAGAAGGCAACAACCATTCACTCAAATGCACCGCAACATAGAAAAATGGGCAGCATATATAGGTATTGGATAGGCTTTAGGTCAAGCAATAGTTAGGTCCAATTAGTAATTGGTAATGGGTAAATGGGCTATCAACCTAAAAATTCATCCAAAAGTTATGGGTCGGACCATAAGAAGGATTATTTGAACAATTGTGGTGTCAATATTTTACTTCAATCATTTGGTCGATGTCGATTGAATAAACAATGACTTTACATCATCTTCAGGATTTATTGGGTTTCAAAAAACCTAACACTGTAGTATCTAAAGCCCGCAATCGAACCACTAGCTAGAGGGGTATATATCAAAGCTTGATTGCTGCAATTTCCTGCGAGAATAAGTACGGATAGGAGAAGGGTACAAACGACACGTGGAATGATTAGAAACGTCAAGTTGAGAAGAAACATCATTGGGCTCATCAGCAGTAAATGCTTCAATATGTACCAGTTCAGTTTTTGAAGGTAGCAAATACTTTGGTTAAAGCGATAATATGATATTTTTTCAAGGAAAACAACATGTTGTAACACAAACAAGCAACATGCGTCTGAATGATAACAACAATAACCTTTATGACCAATGCCATACCCCATGAAAACCCATAATAAGGAACATGTTACCAATTTAGAGAGATCTTTCTTAGTTTTCAAAACAAAGCAAGCACATCCGAACACACAAAGAAAAAATCATAATTTGGTTGATTTCCATATAGACGTTCATATGGTGATATACCCCAAAATTATAGATGAAATACAATTAATCAGAAAATTGACTGTAAGAAAAATAGCTTTGCCCCAAAACCCCAATGGAACAAATGCAACAAAAAGTAACGGAAGTGATCTATTTAAGTAATATGATGATGTATACGTTTAGCCACTCCATTTTGTTGATGTGTATGCTCATAATTTGTGTTCTCAGAGTCAAGAAGATTTTTAAAACAATAGATAACTATTTGCCACCTGAATCACAACGGAAAAATTTGATAGTAGTGGAAAATTGATTTTTAACCATAGCATTACATATAATATAAATGTCATAACACTACAAGAAAAAGTGCTTTGCTGACCCAAAATTTGGTCGCTAAAAGTCCAACATTAGCCAGTATTGTCAATTCCTAACTAGAAAATATTGGTCGACAGCTAGTTGCCAAAAGCCAGCCAACCAAGTTTTCACCCATAAGGATACATTTTAGTTGAGAAAGATAGAGATTTTTTACTTACCAATAACAAGTTGTTTGGGAATGATTGAGATTGTTGCTGACTATTTTTTGGGCCGGTAAAAGTCTAAACTAAGTCGGAAAAAATATAGGTTGACCACAATATTTGGTCGGGGAAAGTAAAGATAGAGATTTTTCACTACTAAAAAGAAGTTGGTCGGAAATGATATAACTTGTTGCTGACCATTTTTTGGGTCGGTAAAAGTCTAAATTAAGTCGAAAAAAATATAGGTTGACACAGTCATTGGTCGGGGAAAGTATACTTTGCTGACCAAGAAATTTAAATCGGGTAAACATTGGCAGACCATATTAGGTTAGTTGGGGAAAATTTCTATTTGTCGACCAAGGAAATGTAAGCTAGTGAATTTGAACCTAATCAATCCACATTTCCCTACAATGGTTTTAGACCATAAATATGATTTTATTTTAACCTGTGCAGTAATTAAAATTCTAAAGCAGATTGAAAGCCTAACTAAAGCACAATGCTCCAACAAAAATAAAATCAAAGTATATCCTAAATCACAATGCAACAATCACAATTCAAAAGCCAACAAATTACATGCAAGGCAAAATAATATATTGCACCTTTAAAATCAGTTTAGTTCCAAAATATGAATAACTACATATACAGATGTAGTCCAAAACAATAGCATAGGCAATAAAAGGCTTATTCAAGTTCCAAAAAGTGAGAAGACTAGTGTAGTCCAACATAGTAGCATAGGCAATAAAACAGCATCAACCATCAAGATTTAAAAAAAATGTAAATGCAATGAAGAAATTTAAACTAATGATCATCTTGTGATAGGTGATGATAATGGATGAGTAGTGGGCACTCTAGGGCTTTCTATTCTAGCAGTAACAAACAGGACATTCTCAAATGCCCTTTGCAAATAATTGTCGACCTTCGCAAAATGCTACGCCAAAAAAGAAGCCCCATATTTTCACTCTGCATGCATAATACACAAGCGTGGAAAGTATTAATCTTTGAGAATTCTTCAAGTAAATTTGAAGCAATAGTTCTTTCGAATCATCTATTTGTCTATGTAATTCGTTATCATAAATGTAACATTTATTGTTATGTCCATCCTACTAATATGGTGTTAGAGAAATAATAATACCATCAAAATCAGTTTAACTAATTTTAATTTATTTTTATTTCCTAGTGTAATTTTACATAATCAACAAAACTGTAGCGGAATGGATCTTCAATTCGTGAAATCCGGGTTTAGTTCACGCTTACCAATATTAAGCCACAATCAATCAATCGACTCCAACCGACAACTACTTCTATCACTTTAGTTGCCACTTCTAATATACCTACAAGGAACACAAGTATGATGGTATTTGCACAAAGGCAAAGAGAAAACAATAGAGGCAAAGGCACGAAAAAGAAGGCAGCCACAGTTTTATCTTAAAAACCACGAAGCGCGCACACACACAGTTTCAATGGTATGGAAGTGGATATATATAGGTTAGTTTAGGTTACCAAAACTTGGGCCAATATTATCCAACAAATGGGCCAACAAAGAGATAATTGGGCCAGCATATTAAAAGGGTCATCCAAGAGGTATAGTGGCCATGATCAACATTAAGTAATTAAGTTGCTTCCAATGATCCAGCTTGTTTTTGGGTTGGGCCTATAAATTGATTGTGTTGATAGTTATTTCACTCATAAGCCAAAGCCTATAAAATATAATCCAAACTGTTTAACATCATTACCCAAGATTTATTGGGTATCAAATTCCAACAAATCTCCACATTGATACCCAATAAACCTACAAGCAATCAAAACACACAGTTAGTACTTGCATAATCAAAGTAACCAATAAAATTGGAATCAGGCCTTATCTCACATTTCGGACTTGAAACATATACCACACCTGCTCCATGTACTTACCAGGGTAAAGGTCACAAACAAATACTCAAGTAGAAGCAAATAATCATAGTGAACAATCAAGAGCAAATAATTATACAATGAAGATATAGCATAGGATAACTCACAGATCTTTCAAAAAATACGTTAACATAGAACAACAGATTAACAATAAGTTAATCAAGCAAACAGACATAAATCACGTAACAAATGCATAAATGACTCTACGAGATGATCTCACAACACTTATTATATCTCATTTCGTATTGCTCACATCTCAAGAACACATATCTCCTCTTATCGCCCACCATGCTCACTAAGCTAACCACTTGACCCATGTCTAACTAATAAATCACAACAACCACACATCACACATACTGCTAATGCATTCCAACTTACTATACGTGCAAACAATTACACCAAGTAACCTAATAGCTCTCAAATTTATACAAATGTACATATTAAACACATTGAAATGCAACATATGATCATGCAACATAATTAAGCAATCACACACACGCTGAAGGGATTACACACAGATGCACATGTAGTACTAGGTTTATTCTCAATAAACCTCACTAGGGTCATTACTCAACTCAATGGCTACGTTCGTCTCACCTCTCATCTTACTCTTCTGCTTATCATTCTTCTTGAGACAATCCCTCACCCAAGATGTCTAGACTTACCACAACCGTAACACCGCTTACCACCTGATTTGTCCCAACCCTTGTCCTTCTTCTTATCGCCCTTATCACTACCTGAATCACTATTGTCTTGAGCTCTACCCAAACTCGTATACTTAAACTTCATTCTACTTATCATCATATGTAACTCACCCTCATTTTATCCTCTTTTTCAACCTTAATCTCCATCTCCTTACTCTTAAAAGAAGTTATGAAAATTTTGAGTGTTAATGTGTCCTTACCATACTTAATTGCATTATTAATCTCTCTATATGAATTAGGCATTGAATTAAGCAAGATAATAGTCTTATAGATTTCAAACACATTCTCATCACAATTAACGATGTCTTAACAAATTTATTAAAAATATTCAGATTGTCATCAAAATTCTTTGAAAGATCCATTTTAAAACTGAAAAATCTTTCAAACAAGTAGAACTTATTAGGAGTAGACTTAAGCAAATATAAATCTTCCAAAATTTTCCAAAATTTTTTCATGGTATCAAGTTTACCAACTTTTATCAAAATAGTATCATATAGGTGTAAAATAATTGAAGTGTAAGCAAGTTCATTATATTCTTCTTTTTGTATTTCTGTCAAATTTATAGGAAATTTACAATCTATGGCTTTTGAAATTTTTTGTTGAACCAAAATTTTCTTCATCTTTTGTTGACAAATTGAGAAATTCTCTTTTTCATTGAAAATTTTAATTTCGAAATGTGAAGACATTTTGAAAAACAAGAAGGCACAAATAGGTCACACAAAGTAATCCTAAAGTCGTAGTACACACCGTTATAGATTCCTAGGGTTTGTGATACTCGAGATATCAGTATCAAGGGAATGTTCAAACGGATCAAGTATAGGTGTTCTGATAGAATAATCAAAACAACACGAAAGTATGTCAATAAAAATCAAATTCTCATGCAATGCTGGCAATTACACACAGAAGCAATTATCAACTTGCAGTTAAATCTAACACTTCAAATAGATCAAGTTATAATTCCTAAGTTTTTAGCACAAGCAATGATTACCTTATACAGTAACCCTAATCCTAAAGTCATCACATACGATGACGCGCTAATGTTGAAATTTAAATTGAGATAAGCCAATATATCAGAGAGGACCCATTCGAGTCCGTAAATAACGAGAGATATGAATTTATCACTTTAAGGCTACTACTATTCACCCTTAAGTTTTCAGCAATTGTAGGAATCAATCAATCACGATCAAATCCTGAATGCGCAGAGGCAAATCGTCCAGATTCTACTGTATAACCTGAAATAGAAAAACTAACAACACCAAATCGTTATAAAACACATTAGAAATATTCAGCCTAAAGAAATCTTTCCCAGACGATGTCAGATGCGCCTCTGTCTGAACCTCCACTCGTTGGCTATCTAAAAGCTCCTCCACCTACAGATTAAGATTCTGGTTTCCATTTCGTCAACTGCCTTTTGGTTTGGTTGGAATTGTCGATTGTAAGTTTGGTTTTGTGAAGAAAAACTGGACAAATTTTTTGATGTGCTTTTTTGTCGAAATTCACACACTAATTGGGTCTGATACCATATGTAGTGGAACGAATCTTCAATTCGTGGAATTTGGACTCAAGTTAAACTTACCAATAGCAAACCACAATCAATCAATCGACTCCAACCCACAACTACTTCTATCACTCTGGTTACCACTTCTAATATACCCACAAGGAACACAAGTATGATGGTGTTTGTAAAGCCACAAAGGCAAAGATAAAACAATAGAGGCAAAGGCATGAAGAAGAAGGCAGCCACAGTTTTCTCTCAAAAATCATAAAGCGCGCACACACACGGTTTCAATGGAATGGAAGTGGATATATATAGGTTAGTTTAGGTTACCACAATTGGGCCAATATTGTCCAACAAATGGGCCAACAAAGAGATAATTGGGCCAGCACATTAAAAGTGTCATCGAAGAGGTATAGTGGCCATGAGCAACATTAACTAATTAAGTTACTTCCAATAGCCTAGAGTTGTTTTCGGGTTGAGCCTATAAATTGATTGTGTTGATTGTTATTTCACTCATTGGTCGGTGCCTATGAAATATAATCCAAATGTTTAACACCATTGCCCAATATTTATTGTGTATCAAAACTCAACAAAAACTAATTAGTTAGACATACCTTTGCATAAAAGTTTCGAGGTAAACATCTTTAGAATAAATAAAAAATAATGCTTCACTAAATATTTCCCTCAATATTCCCATGAATAAGATAAATGTATCATGTTATTCATTTCTACACTACTATATCCAATGAATGAAAGTTGAAATCATGAGGCATGTCAATCTTTGTTGTAATCCACAAGATGTACTATTGGATCCATTAAGGTGTCATGGACGAAAGTGAGTTCATCACCTTCTCCGATTTGATTGACCACCTCTTGTACCAACTGCTTCCACGCGTGTGAATTAGAGGGATGTCCTTGCTCAAAAAGTTCAAGTGGGTTTTTTAAACTTGACCTGCCCACATTATCTTCAAGCACTTTCTTTGAATTGCCCTGCTCCAGTTCATTTTAAATAATTAAGTATGTTCTGGAGAAGATGGTTCTTCTAACATTTTACAATAAAAAATGAATTAGTTTTTCATGTCTCATTTTAATATTAATTATGAGTGTCGTGTTCAATTTTGTTACCGGGATGAGTTTTCACTAAAACTTCTCGAATGACTAGTGCCACAAATTTTATTCCAACTGAAAGTTTTGTTACAAACTTTAAAATATGCAAGTTTTAAGAGAGCGAAAATTTGAAAGAATTTGAGGATTAGTGAGAAATTAGAGATTAGCAATGTTGTGAAAATAAAAGTTGACCATATTTACATATTATTTGTAAGGAAGGATTTTTGTTAAATAGCCCAAATAATAAAAATGTTTACTTTGCAAAAATCTTGACAAAATGGCCATTTTGTTATGGAAAATGCAACTTTAAAAATAACCATTATAAATGTGACTAGAATTACATATTACAATTTTTGTTAGCCCATAAAGTATGAGACCAAAACCTTTTCTAAGACATGCTATGTATGTAATTATTATTTTACACACGACACAATCTCTTCAGCAATAAAATTAATAAATTATTCAATCATATTCATGTAAAGCCTTCAACCATCCCAGTTTATCTCACTCCATTACTACTAATTATTTTCTAAACGTTGCAGTTATGTTGAATTTTACTTGATACTGATAATTTGAAGATATGCTTATTAAGCTTCGCTAGCTTTAGTGCAAGGGTTATTAAGGTTTTTGTTTAGAAATTTTAAACTTTTTTAAATATAGATTATTGATAAAAACATGTAATGTTATGTTTATTTAGGCAAAACAGATTAATAAATTCTAGAATTTAGATATAATTTATGAATTAGTCTAGTTTCTATAAAAGCAAACGTTTCTATCTATAAATTCAGAAACCCATAATTACACTTTTAACACATCTATTGTGTCATAGTTGAGAAGGAAATGAGCTGTGTTGTTCCACCTGAAGTGCTTTCGAGAGATATACTGCCCTTGAATGCATGTCAGCACATTGGACGAGCTCCAACAGAAAGAAGGCGATCTTTAGGTGAACAGTCTGTGAGAAACTGTTGGTGCACTAAGAGCATCTCCAATGCATTCGTTGGATTGCTATCTAAGTAACATGCAAGTTGAAATGCTTTTGTTTAATGTTTAACGTAGCATCGATATCTAATGATAGACAATCAAGTTCAAAGTTTGTCTCCAATGGTATTATCTACAACTAAATAATGGTGTCTTGATGTCTTTTATTTTCTAAGGCTTTTCCTTTACCATATGAGTCTAACAAAGTCCTGTCAGACTAATGCATATATAGGAAAATAATCAGAACGGAGCTGAAAACTGTTGTTTTTTTTTTCTTTTTTCATATCAGTTTGACAAAGTTGTATCACTTTACATTGGAGAGGAATTATTTTGATATTTTCTATTCTTCTTATGTGACAATTTTTTTAACAATGTATGAAAACATAGGAGATGCTCTAATGTTGTGTAGCTTTAATATATTAAGCCTATATTTGGTGTAGTTAAAAATTAAATTTTTGGTAGATTTTGATAAAATTTGATGAAATGTGTGGTTGAATAGTTAAGTTTTTTCAAACTTTGTTGTATTTGATGCATATAAAGCTCATCTGGTTTAGCTAAAATGTTGATAAAAATTTAATTCAAAGTCAACAATTAATTTTAACTACACATTTTATGAAACTCACAATTTTTATTAAATTTTCAACCATACATTTTATCAATGTTTTATTAAAATCTATTAAAAATATGAATTTTAGCAAAATCAAA
>CAIGRS010066313.1:6982-23859 GCA_903798395.1 Fraxinus floribunda | reverse complement strand
GTGGTCCTTCGATGCTCGATGTCCCATGTCTGGCATAGTCGATGCCATCGTTGTCGGATTCAAAGTCGTGGTCGGATTCTAAGAAGTCCGGATCTTCCTCACAATCTGTCATACAATTCAACCACATTAGATTCTAAATGAACAATTGTTTCTTTGTACATGAATTATAAAAGAACAGTTTATATTTTTTGGCATAAAAGTACAATATAAGTTTAAGAATTCAAAATAATATGAACATGAAAATTATAGGAACCCATAATCTGTTTAGCTAATCAACTACGAGAATATAGCAAAGCCCTTTTGCAAAAGAATTAATTTTCAATAACCCACATAGATGTATACAAGATATTCCAAGGTTGAGCAAATTAAAACAACTAAGCAGAACACAATTCGGCTAAATAAATTACGCTAATACAAAAACTTTTCACCTATGAAAATAAAAGCTGAATACAAACAGCAAAATGGGGAAAAACATTCTACCAAATTAAGAAAAATACGATAACAGATGAAGTTTACCGGCTCAGTGAGATTTCTTTTGAACATAGATAAAAACAATTACTCACAATACAAACAGATGGAGGGAGAGAATTTACCTTCAATATTTCTGTCCACGTGCACGCTCGAGCAAACAGATGCTGCTTCGATGGAAAGTTTTCGAACTTCTTCTTTGCTGTCTTTGCACTATCGCATTTGAGAAGTCGAATATACAAAACTCAAACAGATGTTGCTTCTGAAATCGAAGTCGAACTTCTTCTGCTTCTGGTTGGGCTTTTCTCACCGATTGGATTGTTTTGGGGGTTTAGGGTTCTTGAGGTTGGGGGAAAATGGATTCATGAAAGGGTTGTTGGATTTGGGGAAACTCAAGTTTCTTTCACAGCAATAGGTTTTTCCAATTTAGAATAGCATTTTTTAAATGGTAGAGGCGTGTTTGGAGTTGCTTATTTGGCAATGAGTTGGCAAGTGTGAAATGATTTGGACGTATTTAACTGGCCATCTCAACTTTCCGTTAGCCACGTAGACGCTTCACTTAACGGTTCCAAATGGGTGAGTGATGGAGTTGGACGGAGTGAAGTTTAGTGGCCACCGAGACAATTGAGAAAGTTCGATGAGTAAGTCGAGACACCATCCAAAGTTCAGTGGCTAATGAAACATTTAAAAGGCTTGCTCAAGCTCTTCAGAAGTTATTTTGGCCTACTGTTAAAAAAAATAATAAAAAAAAGATTGATGCTCTTTTTAGATTAATAAAATGTCCAAATTGTTCTTTTACATGTTAAAATATCTTAAATGCCATTATCATACAATGATCATAATATCCATTTTTTAAATCAAAATTATAACCGTTATTTTCCCTCCTCCTCCTTCTCATCCTCCACTTCTTCTTCTTTAATTTATCTATACTTCCAATTTTTATTCTTCTTTCCTCTTTTAATCTAGTTTTGCTCGAAATATAAAGAAGCACATCAAAGAAGAAACCCTTATATTTGTATATTTTATATTGATAAGATATTATTCACTTTTAAATATTTTTTAATCTTGAGTTTTTTTTTTAATTGGTACATATATTCATTGTCAATTGTATTTATTTAAGTGTATGAATGTATTTCTCAATCTCAAGTAGTTTTGAAAAGCAGAATCTCATATTTTTTTTAGTTACGATTTTATTACAGACGTATTAAACGACTACCATAGAAACGACTGCAGCCACTTCATTTGCTAACATTCTAAAATCTTACTATTCGAATATGGACTCAACAACATGTATTTCTATATATTTATTTTGGTGATTTTGTTAATGATAATCAAGGAAATGTCTTGTTGAGGCGCCACTAGTACGACGATGATGCGGACGTCCTAAAACAACAAGGATTCCATCTACTTGAGAATTTCAAAAAAGACACAGTGTAGTAGGTGTGTCGCAACTGGACACAGCCGATTAATAGGCACAAGTCGATACTGTTTTTAATATGAGGAGAATTTAAATTACCATTTTACCCTTTTTAATTTGATCAAATTTTGACTTTCTTGGTAACCTAACAGTCAAATTCCATCCATTTGGACCTCAACTGCTAATTTATCAAAGGATTGGAATAAAGTTTAGGAAAAATTGCAGTCACGTTATCAAACATTTCAGTTATTAGCAAACTTTGCCAAAAACTTTTCATTTGTACAACCAACGGTATCAAATCTTTCAAAATGTAGCAGTTGGAGTTTAAATGGACGGAAACCTACCCCCACCCCACACCCTGCCCCCACGTCACCTCATCCCATATGTTAGATGAATTTCCTTGCCAATAATTTGATCTATGGATTCAAGAATATGAAACTAAAATTCTTATGACCAAAGAACATGAAGAAACTGAAAGTCTGAAACTCCAGAAAATTAAGAAACCATAAAAGCTAAAGAAATTGGCACCATCACAACCACATGTAGAATTATTGCTCCAAATCACGAAGCAATTCGCATAGCAATTTGAGGAGGGAGAAAAAAGGAAAAAACCTCATCACAACTCATAGCAATTTGAGGAGAAAAAATCTAATGATTATTGCTCCAAATCACGTCCAAATCTGAAGCAATTCGCATTGTTCTGAAAATGAATGGTGTGCTATTGTGTTCGTTGTTGTTCAAATTGGGATACGAAGGATACGAGTCATTTGACCCGAACACCTGCGAATGGCCCTTCCAATACGACGTTGTTCGACCCGTCCTCGAATGCTCTGCTCTAGCCTCCGCCCCCTCTAACGTTCTCTCTTTCTCCATCTCCTTCTTCCTCAACCCCAACACCCCCAAAATCACAAACCACGATATCCACAACCACCATTTGCTTCATTCTCTCCCAATCTATTACTTGAATTCCTTAACAGTGAATGAGTTTTCTTGTCTTGCATTGCCGTCATGTTAATATTTCCAATCAATCCATTAAGAGACTTGCAGATTGGTTTTCGGGGTCACAAATTCCACGTCTTGGTTCTTCTTCATTATTGTGCGTTTTACCCTTCTCCTCATTAACATCACCATCCTCGTCAAGATTATTGTTGATTTTTTGTGGTTCTTCTTGCTGATTTTTCTTATGATTCATTTTCGCGCAAGATTCTCAATCTCTTCGCACTTGCATCAATATCTCCTTTCATTTTGGGGGTGTTGGGGTTCGGGAAGAAGGAGATGGGGGTGGGGTGGGGTGGGGTGGGGGTTGTGGTTGTGGTTGTGGTTGTGGTTGTTTATTCTTTTTTTATTTTTTTTTTGAAATAATAAGGAATTGTATTATGTCCAAAATGTCCTTATATTATTTGAAGAAAATTATTAGATTTTTAATTTCTAGGTCAGCTAACGGTTTTTGAGGTCAAACTAACGGAAACCATTATTTTGGATTTGGGCTGTGATTTTTTTAAATATTTGGTACTGTGGATGGTACAAATGAAAAGTTTGGATAAAGTCTGTAACTAACTGAAAGGTTTGGTACCTCGGCTACAATTTTCCCAAAATTTTATTACATATTACTCTCCATTTTTGTTTCCTATACTTACTTCCTCCACTCCCACCATCTTTTCTCTCATTCTTACTGTTTGTTTTTCTCGAAATAATTATTTTCATAAAATAAATCAAGGTAACTGTCAAGGGAATTGTGTGTTTCCGCTTCTTAAATTGCCAATGGAATATAATTCACAACTAGCTTTTGATTTTAAGGTAACTGTAAGGGGAATTGTGTGTTTTTATAATTTTTAATAATCTCCTTTTGGCTACCACATGATTATTAAAAAAGAGGTGCATATCTCCAATTATACAAAATTTAATCAGATTGAATCTAATAGAAATGAATCAAATATATTTACTTGGATTTAGGTAAATCAAAGCAAGAGGCTAAATGTGCCACTACTTTTGACAAATTAAATGAGGTATAACTTTTTATATTTTGTGATTTTGGGTATGTTCAACAAATATATATTATGCATCGATTTTTACATTCAGAGTTTCAGCCATTCATATGATTTCTTTGATTTTGACCATTGGGTCTTTTATTGACTTTTCTGCCCACGTGATTTGCTACGTGGCACTTTGACTTGAGATTCAGTGGGGAGGCTTAATAATAGTCCCCCAAGTTTGTGCATGATTATTTATGTAATGCATGGATATGTATGTATGTATGTATGTATATATATATATACACACAATTTTGTTGGGGGATGGTTTTTACCATATCACAATAGTCTCCCAATTATATTTTAATTGAATTAAGTTTTAATCACTTAAAAATCGAAGATCATCTACATGTAATCATATTTTATAATTATAATAGAATAGTTAAAAAATCAAAATTCCATTTGAAATTATAAAGGACAACACTTAAAGGTGAAATGGTCGTGTGAAAAAATAGAGAGGATTGTTGCCAATCTTAAAAACCCTAATAATTAGGAGTTATTTGCCTTGAAATATTTGTAACATTCATCAACGTGTCTTCCTTGGGAATTAGATAGAAGTATGTAACATTTTCAATTTATTTAAAATTCGATTTTTTTTCCGCATTAAATACTAAAGATGGGATTTTTTTTTTTTTATTTTTATGAAGGAGTTGATAAATAATTAATGTGCTATATTCGACTTTTATTAAGTTTGGAAGGTCTTTCTTTAGAGAAAATTAGGGGATGCTCTTTTCGTGTTTCAGTTTTGTGTTTTGAATGTTCATTTTGAGATTGTTGAAAACGCATTCTTTTTGTCATTTTGAAAAATTATTTTTTAAAAAGAAAGAAAAAAAAGATGAAGTTTCGGCTTGATTTTAATTCAAAACAGTCAATACAACTTTTTTGGCTTTTTTCGTGTTCTTTTTAAATTTTAAATTTGTTTTTAAAAATTCGTATACGAAAATAAGTACGTAAACATGATTTTAGTGTTTTCGAAAATTGAAAAACTGAAAATGGTTTGAAATCAACAAAAAGAACATACTCTTATGTTATTAGGATAAAGAAACTTTCATTTTCGATTATTGAATTGATTTGGTTACTAATATAAATCAACTTCGAATGATACTTTAGTAAATTATATTTTTTATGGTTTGAGTTTTGAGTTCATTTTCAATTTACTCTTTTAAAGGTCCATTTTAATATTGCTTCAAACATTTTTGGTTTGTCATTTTAAAAAATTATTTATCAAAACAGAAAATTAGAAAAGACATTTGGCTTGAAATTTTGAAAACAATTGTTTTATAACATATTATTCAATGAAATTTGATTATTCAATAAAAATAGAACTATTTTATGCCGTTTGTGCTGCATGTATATCACAATTTACAGATTTTTTTACGTACGCATCATGTGGTAAGGTATGATTGAACCAAAAAATTCTCAATCAAATTAAAAAAAATAATAATAATAATTCACTATTTTCTTCACACTTCATCTATTTGTAAAACTTTCTATAATCTCTTATAACGTAAAAGTAGAATTGTTCATTTTATGTTAATATATGGGTAAATAGTACAAAACATCAATACTTTTTAATGGCATTGTGCAAAATGTCTCTACCTTTCATTTTTTGACATTTTCACCCATACCTTTCATTTTTCATTGCGTAAAAGGTCATTTTCAACTATTTTTCAATAAAATGACAATTTTACTCTCCTATTATGTGGATCTATAGGTGACGGCTTGATGGGGTTGTGAAGGTGGTGGTAGAGAATTTATGACTAATCTGTAATATTTTGAAAAATTTAGGAATATGATTGTAATTAATTGTTTATTTTTTCTTTTCTTTTCTTTTTGTTTTATTTGAATAAGATGGTAAAATCGTCATTTTATTGGAAAATAGTTGAAAAAGACCTTTTGCACAATGAAATGTGGAAGTTAGGGGAGAAAATGCTAAAAAAAAAATGAAAGGTACGGACTGTTTGCACAATGATATTGAAAGGTGGAGACATTTTGTGCTATTTACCCTTAGGGCCTGTCTGCTTGGGATTTCAGCCTTTAGAAATTGATTTGCAAGCCGTTTTTTTGTTACCGTTACTCTCANCCGTTTTTTTGTTACCGTTACTCACATTCCTTCAGCCGCAATATTGGAAATGTAACCGTTGCATGGCTTCAACGGTAAAGAAAGCAATTTTAAGGCAAAATTTAATCACTGCCAGACAGGCACTTAATATATTATCAAGCAATATATACATATTAAAATCGGTGAATCTTACAATTTTTTTCTTGTTGCAAAAGTAAAATAAAAATTAATAATAAAGTAAGTTCAAAACACAGGAAATAAAAATAAAAATTCAAGAGAAAATAATCTTCAATACATTTATATTTTGCAATGACCATTAATAAGGCTTAATGACAAACAGTGTCTACTATTGGAATATACCTTCGTGAACATATATTCTCTCATAGACACTATATGTTAAGATTTAAGATTCCATCTTAAAATGTCAATTTTATTAAGAGGAGTAGTCCAAACTCTTATAAATTGGTCTATGTTTTCATCTTTATTGGAGTTTAATGAACTCTGATACCATGTTAGAATTTGGAGTTCCATCTTAAAATATCAACCATATTAAGAAGAGTAGCACAAACTTTTATAAATTAGTCTATATGTTTTCGATGTGAGATTATATCCCTTAACACTATATATAAAACTTTCTCGTGAAATTTCGATGTAAACAACAAAAATCTTGATAAAAGCAAAAAATAAAAGAAGAAAAGTTGTAAGATGTCGACAAAAAAGGAAAAAATAGCCCCCCAATAGGGGGCCGCTATGTGGCTATCGGTCAAAAAAATTGTCAACAATTTCGGTACGAGTAGCATGATTGTTTCAGTTTATTCAATTTTTTCACATTATAATACAATTTCATCAAAAAAAATATCTTCATATATATTATTTTTAACAATTTTAATGTTTCTTTAACAATATTAATTACTTCAACTACTTTAAAAATATTACGCATATCATTTATTTTATACATACGTGTAACGCCTGTGTTTACTACTAATATTTTAAGTGTAGAGATATGGTTCCTCTTTATGATGACAAATTAATCAACGTCGCTTCGTTGTCATCTAAATAAGTAGCATTATCTTGGATAGTGGCCAGTTGTAGTGGGGTTTAATCGCAGTCTGTGATGTTTACACACACAAAGGCTCAATTGGTTTTCAGTTATTTGAAATTCAAGCTTAAATAATTGATAATTCAATCCTGAATAAAATATACAATTATAACAAATAATAATAATAAAAAATCATAGCCAGATCTTGCAATCGTCGTCCCCTCCTAACGATTTAACGTTTTTTAATCTAACGATTATTGGTGTAACTATTAGAAACTCGTTAATAATAAAAAAAATAAAATTTAGTGACCATTGCCGTAATTAATACTCAATAAATCCATATCTTTTACTCATTTTCAAAAAATTTATTTTCATTATTTTACTCATTTTTAACCACATATTTTTCAATAAAATAATATTTTCCATTACATCAATAACTTTTCCTTCTTTTTTAATCACACATTTTTCGTCAATCTACTATTTCAAAATACATTCTTCTAAAATAATGTGACTCATATAATTTGAGTAAGGGCCTGTTTGATTCACCCAGATTTTATATGAAAAATGGAAAACAAATTCTCACTTCCACTTTTGCCTTGGTTGATACACTATATTTTTCAGACAATTGATTTTCTTGATTTTGTCTTTTACGTGTGATTTTTCTTGGTTTCGTGGAAAATCAATTTCCACCAAGGTTACTTTTTTTTTTTTTTTTACAATGAATATGAAAACAAATTTTATGGACAATTATAAAAAAAATTCCATTTAATGGACATTTTTCATGAAAAATAAATCCAAACGAACACTAAAAGATCCAAAATTTTAACATTTTTCAGGTGAAAAATTATACTAATCAAACACAATTAATTAATAATTCTCAAGAAAACAATTATAGACAATTCAATTCCTGAAATTCATTTTTTCCACCCAAATTCCACTATTGCAATCAAACGGACCCTAAAAGAAGTTCATTTTTCAAAAGTGAGCCTCATTTGACATCCATCAAAATAATGTTTTTTTTTTTAAAAAAAGTTTTAAAATATAGTTTTTTAAAGAATATGTAATTAAAAAGTAGATTTTTTATAAACGAATGTGTGATTAAAAATGATTTTTTATATACATAAATGATGTCAAATAGGAGCTAAATCTCATTATTGAAAAGAATAACTTATTTATCTTATTTTTGTCTATGAAAAAAATAATTATTTTAAAACAAACTTTTTTTTTCTTTTTAAATAAAATTAGAATATGTTTGATGTAGATTTTTTAAAATAATTTTTTGAAGAATGCAATTAAAAGTAGAAAAAATAAGATTTGGTGTTCAATTATTTTATTGACGGAGCATATATGTAATTAAAATATAATTTTTTAAAAAATGTACAACGCGCATAATCTAACAGTCCCACAACCCCACTCAAACACTGAAACGTGAAAGCTAAAACCCTAGCCTCCTTCTCTTGGTACCCCTCTCTGATTCTCCCCATATCTATAGTTGTATACACGTCGAGTAAAAGGTTTCATCAATCACTGAACTTTGCATACTGTCACATCACTCAACTATGATATTCCCCTGAATGGTCATCTGAGGTGGTGGCAAGACGGAGTCATACGTGGTAGTGGACGGCGTCTTCATAACGCCACGTAAGAATCGATTCATTCTAAACCTAAATCGACCCCATGGAACGAACCCTAATCTCCCAGCCCCATCGTGATTGAATCTGCAAGGAACCCAAATCCGACCGGGGAAGAAATTGAAATCAGTTGTTCGTTGGTGCAAGCTACCCTCATTCAACGGATTTGTGGTTTGAGTCAATAACCAATTAGAGGTTTGAATGCTATTTTCGTCTCTTCGATATTTCCTCTTGATGACAAACCTTTTTTATGCCTGACAGAAGCCAGATTCTGAGGATAATCAGTATGTGATGAAGTGTGTATAATGATAGTTCTTGGGGTTGCTAATGTTGCTTTACTCTTGGAATTGAATTGGTTAATTTTCTGGAAATATGTTCTTTTACCGTATGCTTATGTAGGCCTTCACTTTATTTCTGAATTTAATTATTAGTTGTTTTGGAATCTTAATGTAGCTAAATACAGATGCGTCTAAAAAGAATGTTAATTTATAGCAGATTAGAGACGAGTCTTGGGCTGTTGATAGAGTTCTTCCCTTACGTATTGAATAAAGGTGCAAGATAAAATTAACTTATCAGAACCTACTTCTAAATGAATTCTATTCACAGCTTTACTCACAATATGAATCTGGTGAGTAAATGAATTTACACATTTAGGTCCTTTATGCAGAGCAGAAACCTGCTCATTAGTGTTAACATCTATTTTGTAACAGAATTTATGCTTTACATTATTGCAGCCCCATTGTAGGTGAAAAAGGATTAACTTCTGATCTCAGCCTTTCGTATGAATTGCCTTTCTCTCTCTCTCTTGATTTTCTTTGTTAAGTAATGCTAAACGAGGCCACTTTGTATATGGTGGATTCTTTTTGTGTTTTTTTCTTTTGATTTTTGTCTGAACTTTGTGCGTGAATTGTATAGCAAAATTACGAGCTCATGGCTTTATTGTTCTGATTTTATGGAATCCTCTATCAATTTGCTACGATATGAAAATTTTCCGGGCTGTATTAACCGGTTTGTTTCTGTGTCTAAGTTGGGAAGGGTCTGTCCTCTATAATTAATCTGCAATTTTTTTTTAAAAATCATTTGCTTTCCTGACACCAACACACCGTTATGTGATCGTATATACTAATTTGAGATTCTTTATTTCTTGTTTTTCCGTGCAGCTGTTAGTTTGACGAAAAAATTAAAAAGAAGGGCGCAGAAAAAAGGTTGTAGATATTCATTAAGATAAAATGGGTCATTGTGTGCATCACTGCCATAATTCTTTTTGTAAGCTAATTGAAACTAATCCTTATTCACTGGGGCCAAACCTTTTTCCTCGGGTTTTTAACCCTACAAACATACGATCAAAGAAGAACCTCTTAAATTTGAACGTGCAATCTCTGCCTTTGGCGCCAAGTTGTGTGAAATTGCGAAGTGAGCTGGGCAGTATTAAATCTAGTGAGGATTCGACAAATGTTGTTTTTTCCAGTGTGCAAAAAGTGGGGAAACGAACAGATATCAAGAAGATCTTAATACTAGGAGCCGGTCCGATTGTCATTGGACAGGCTTGCGAGTTTGATTATTCAGGAACACAAGCTTGTAAGGCCCTAAAAGAAGAGGGGTATGAAGTTATCCTGATCAATTCGAATCCTGCAACTATAATGACTGACCCCGATTTGGCAGATAGGACTTATATTGAGCCAATGACACCGGAATTAGTTGAGCAAGTGCTTAAAAAGGAGAGGCCCGATGCTTTGTTGCCTACAATGGGTGGGCAGACTGCCCTAAATCTGGCAGTAGCTTTGGCTGAGAGTGGTGCGCTGGAGAAGTATGGGGTTGAGTTAATTGGGGCAAAGCTTGAGGCGATTAAGAAAGCGGAGGATAGGGATTTGTTCAAGCAGGCGATGAAGAACATCGGGATCAAGACGCCTCCTTCTGGAATTGGGACAACTCTTGAGGCATGTATCGACATTGCCCATTCAATTGGGGAGTTCCCCTTGATTATTCGGCCAGCATTCACTCTTGGTGGGACTGGAGGTGGGATTGCTTACAACAAGGAGGAGTTTGAGCTGATTTGCAAGTCAGGGCTTGCAGCTAGTTTGACGTCTCAGGTTTTGGTTGAGAAGTCTCTGTTGGGGTGGAAAGAGTATGAACTCGAAGTTATGAGAGACTTGGCAGACAATGTGGTGATTATTTGCTCCATTGAAAATATTGACCCAATGGGAGTCCATACAGGGGATTCTATCGCTGTAGCTCCTGCTCAGACTTTAACTGATAAGGAGTACCAACGGCTCAGGGATTACTCAATTGCTATTATCAGGGAAATTGGAGTTGAATGCGGTGGCTCAAATGTTCAGTTTGCAGTGAATCCGGTAGATGGAGAGGTGATGGTAATTGAGATGAACCCTAGAGTTTCGAGATCATCAGCTTTGGCATCGAAAGCTACTGGTTTTCCGATTGCTAAGATGGCTGCCAAGTTATCAGTTGGTTACTCGTTAGATCAGATCCCAAATGATATTACAAAGAAAACACCAGCTAGTTTCGAGCCTTCTATTGATTATGTTGTAACCAAGGTAATATTCATCCTTCTCATTTCACTTTTTGTTTCTAATTATTGTATTTTGATTTAATCTTTTAGATTCAACAGCATATAATTTACAAAATTTCTTGAATTCTAAAAGCAGTGTCTGAAAGTCATCATTCTGTTGTTTAGCTATACAGTGTAGATTATTTAATTCTGTCTTTCCTCCATCCTACTCATTTTTCCATGCTGTTTTGCTGAAACTGTGGGATGATGTCTATATTCGTCATGAGATCAAAGGAAGCCTTTCTAAATAGAAAATAAGGCTAGGTTCCCATTCCCTGCCAATATACAAACTTTAGCCCGTGAGTTTTTATCCTCTAGACCGACTGTATGGTTTTTAAATGTGTTGCTTAGGATATTATTTTCTATTCTTGTCAGATATTTTTTCATTGGCAATTTGGTGAGTTATTTTCTATTTGACCATTAATACAGTTTTATGATTACTTCTAGCTATATCGTTTTGGCTTCTTATTATATTCATATAAGCTTAAGGAATATTTTCTCTCTTTTTCTGGAAATTCTGTAGATACCTCGGTTTGCCTTTGAGAAGTTTCCTGGCTCAGAGCCAATTTTGACTACCCAGATGAAGTCTGTTGGTGAATCCATGGCAGTGGGCCGAACATTCCAGGAGTCCTTTCAGAAAGCAGTACGCTCTTTGGAATGTGGCTATTCTGGATGGGGTTGTGCACAGGTCAAGGAGCTTGATTGGGATTGGGACCAATTAAAATACAGCCTGCGGGTCCCCAGTCCAGATCGCATCCATGCTGTTTATGCTTCAATGAAGAGGGGAATGAAGGTTGATGACATCCATGAGCTGAGCTACATTGACAAATGGTTCCTCACTCAACTTAGAGAACTTGTCGATGTAGAACAGTATCTTTTGGCTAGGAGTTTGTCACAATTAACAAAGGATGATTTCTGGGAAGTAAAAAAGAGAGGGTTCAGTGATAAACAGATAGCTTTTGCTACAAAATCGACAGAGAAAGAAGTTCGTTCAACGAGATTATCTTTAGGTGTTAAACCTGCATATAAAAGAGTTGATACATGCGCTGCCGAGTTCGAGGCTGATACGCCTTACATGTACTCATCCTATGACTTTGAGTGTGAATCAGCTCCCACCGACAGGAAAAAGGTTCTGATTTTAGGTGGAGGGCCAAATAGGATTGGACAGGGAATTGAGTTTGACTATTGCTGCTGCCACACATCCTTTGCCCTTCAGGTTTGAGTTTTCCATTAATTACATGTTGATATATTTTTCGAGCTTCGGTTACTAATGGGTTGATATTTTGATGATAATTGGATGTGCATATTATTTCTGTGAGTATTTGAGTAATATTTTACTGAAGATCTGCATGAATTAATTAGTGGAAAACTGGAACGTATAAGCTGTGAATCTACATGAGCTCACTATTGATATTTGACAAAATTGTGGATATTTCAGACAAGTCAATGAATTGAATGTCTAATTTGAAGAAGAAATGAAATTAACCGCATACTACTGCAAGTTTAAGGTTTTGAGCTTGTCATCTTATGTTTTGCTTTAACCAAAGATGTAGTTAGCAATCCTGCTATCCAGTTGTAGAAGCTCATTCTCATTTTTGCTCTCAAACATGTTATAAGCCTTATAATCAGTGATTTGATTGCTCTGTCTGGCTTCTGTGATCTAATCCTCACATGCTTCTTTGTGCACTGTTAACAATTTGGCTTTTTAAAAATAATTCACTAACACAGGGGTATTGCCAAATTTAATTTGAAATTTTTTGACTGGTAGTGGACTCAAATTCTCGAAATATGACTTTCAATGAAAATTAGAAGAGGTTTTATTGTTTGTATATATTTATTATTATATGTTGATTTCTCTTTCATTCTTTAGTAATGGACTAGTGGTATCATGAGCTTATGACGTATTATTCGATGCATAACACAATGTAGTGGGACATAAAAAGTGTAAATGCCAATCACTAAGAAATATGATAAAACAAACTATTATTAATCTTTTATCTCATATTTTTTTACGAGCATATGTAATGTTAGTGCATGTTTGGCAAAGCTTATAATTGCTTATAAGTGTTAGTCAAACTCTATTTTTATCCACACATTCCTTATGACTCACAACTTTTAATTTAATAAAAGCTTTGCCAAACATGCTCGTAATATGCAGTTTACTCGTGATGATATGTAATTTTTCCATCTTTGCATTTCTATGCTGGACTTTATAAGTTACTTTTGTGGAAATATTTAAATTATACTCGTACATATGAAGCACAAATGTATTCAATCCGGTATTGTCTGTTGCTGATTTTTTCCTATGATGGATAATATCTGTAATTTTTGAAAACATGTTGGGAAAGGAACACCAGATAGCACTCCTAGATAAATCATTTCTGTTTCATTTGTTTATTCTTTTTCTGATTCTAGAGCTATGATTTTATTTGTTGATGTAGGATGCAGGCTATGAAACAATAATGATGAATTCCAATCCTGAGACAGTATCTACAGATTATGACACCAGTGACCGACTCTACTTTGAACCTCTCACAGTTGAGGATGTTCTCAATATTATTGACTTGGAAGGACCTGATGGCATCATTGTGCAGTTTGGAGGTCAAACTCCACTTAAACTGTCTCTTCCGATTCAGCAGTTCTTAGATGATAGCAAGCCTAGGTGCAGAAGTGGTCATGGATTTGTTCGTATTTGGGGGACATCACCGGATTCTATTGATGCTGCTGAGGATAGGGAGAGATTCAATGCAATCTTGAATGAATTAGAGATTGAGCAGCCAAAAGGAGGAATTGCAAAGAGTGAAGAAGATGCTCTTGCCATTGCATCAGATATCGGTTACCCAGTTGTTGTCCGACCTTCCTATGTTTTGGGTGGTCGAGGAATGGAGATTGTTTATAGTGATGACAAGCTTGTAACTTACCTAGAAACTGCTGTTGAGGTGGATCCAGAGCGTCCAGTTTTGATTGACAAATATTTATCTGATGCAATAGAAATTGATATTGATGCACTTGCTGACTCGCATGATAATGTAGTGATTGGTGGAATAATGGAGCACATCGAACAGGCTGGGGTTCATTCAGGTGACTCAGCATGCATGCTTCCCACAAAAACCGTTTCTTCTTCATGCTTGGACACTATCAGATCGTGGACTGCAAAATTGGCTAGGAGGTTGAATGTGTGTGGACTCATGAATTGCCAATATGCCATCACAGCTTCTGGGGACGTTTTCTTGCTCGAGGCTAACCCCCGTGCATCCCGGACAATCCCTTTTGTTTCCAAGGCAATTGGCCATCCACTGGCTAAATATGCTTCCCTTGTCATGTCAGGGAAGTCTCTTCATGACATCTCATTCACAGAAGAGATCATACCAAAATATGTATCTGTGAAAGAAGCTGTTCTTCCATTTGAGAAATTTCAAGGGGCAGATGTTCTTCTAGGTCCTGAGATGCGTAGCACAGGTGAGGTTATGGGTATTCATTATGAGTCTTCAATTGCATTTGCAAAGGCACAAATAGCTGCTGGACAGAAGCTACCACTCTCAGGAACCCTCTTTCTTAGCTTTAATGACTTGACCAAGTCACACCTTCCTGCTATCGCTCGAGCTTTCCTGGGAATTGGATTCACAATTGTTGCAACTTCAGGGACAGCTCGTATTCTTGAATTAGAAGGTTTTCCAGTAGAGCGAGTACTGAAGATGCATGAAGGGCGGCCTCATGCTGGCGATATGATCGCTAATGGGCAAATTCAGATTATGGTGATTACTAGTTCAGGTGACAGTCTTGACCAAATTGATGGACGCAAGTTGAGGAGGATGGCTCTAGCTTACAAGATTCCCGTTATAACCACAGTTGCTGGTGGTTTAGCCACTGCTGAGGCAATAAAGAGCATGAAAAGCAACGAGATTGAGATGACAGCTCTTCAGGACTACTTCAGTATTGATAAAGAAGCAGAAAGCAATAAAAATTTGCAATCAATCTCAACTTCTCTTTAAGATTTTCAGTCAGGTAATATTTTTCTATAGTCTCTGTTTTATTTTCTCATATCTGTTTTTCTTTCTACTAGTCAATGTTTTCTTCAACCATGTGCCTGCTTTTGTAGTCTGTCCTTTTCTTGTTTAGACTTAATTTGCTGTATTAGAAGTGATTAAGGTTGAAGATGGTCTAGCATCAAGTTTGAGAGATCAATAAGGTCAAGTACGCATCAAGTTTGAGAGATCAATAAGGTCAAGAAAGTATCTGGTCAGACGATATAAACCCTTGCTTTGGGTGGCTGTCGAGTAATCATCTACTACCTGGTTCTGCAACATGATTGCACTATGCAACTCCTCCTCCTCCTCCTCCTATGGTTGTTAGTTCTTGACCAGTGTGTAGATGTATTTGATGTCAAAATGTTGTTTTTATACTTTATTGACCGACCTTATTGCCTCGACTCGATATCAGAAGTTTTTGCTGTGGCCATTAGAACTGAAATTAATTTGTTGAACTTTGCTTTTTGCTATTTATGAAGAGGATTGAAATTTATATATACATGTAGAGAAGATCTTTTCCATTTCTAGATGGGGAAAGATTTGAGGCCTGTTTTTTGGAAGAAATTTTGTAAAAAGTGATTTTTTTTTTTACAATGTGTAATTACAAGTATTAAAAAAAAAAATTTGAGATTGCGTATACAATTATTTTAGTAAAATGATGTGTTGTTGAAAGTAAATTTAAATGAAACGTTTTTTAAAGAATATGATTACTTTACAAAATCAGAATTGAAAAACAATAATTTGGGCAATGTTAGCTTTTATTAATAAACCCTTGATAAGTAACATTTAGCCCAAGGTTCAGTTAAAAAATTAATTAAAATTAATAATTAATTTTAATAATTTCATCAATTTTTGTCAAAATTTATTGAAGATATGCTTTTTATCCCCTGCTCAATTTGGATAAAAATCATATTTTTAATAAAATTTGATAAAAGCTGATTAAATATATGGGTTAAAAATTGATAAAAGCTATGAATCAAATTTTATGGGCAATTTACAAAAATATCCTTAAAATTAATGGTCTTTTGAAAAATTATATGAAAAGTATTAAGAAGTAAAAAATAGTGTGTAAAACTAAGTGTCGCATTTTAATTAAAAAAAGGGATAATATCACTTTTTTATACAACGTCGTTTTTCAAATTTAAGTGTTACTTTTTAAATATTTTTTTAATAAAAAAATATTTAAAAAATGATATTTGTCACTAAAAAAGTGACAAGAATTTCAAGAAAATGATAGAAAATAAAAAAAATAATGAAACACTAAAAAAGTATAACAATTCAAACAAAGTGACGAACACTAAAAAAAGTGACGAAACACCAATTAAAACATTGAAATTAGTTCAATAAAGTAACTAAACTGCGTTATTATCTTGTGCTTTTTCTTTAAACCAATATTTTTAAGGATTATTAAATCTTAGCCCATGTTTGTTACACATTTTTTTTCATTCTCTTTCTTCTACTCATTTTTAACCACACATTCTTCAATAAAATAATATTTTTCATCACATCAATAACTTTTCTTTCTTTTTCAATTACACATATTTTATCAATCTATTATTCCAAAATACATTCTTCCAAAATAATGTGGCTCAAACACACCCTTAATCCTACAAAAAGAAAAAAAAAAAAAAAAAAA
>CAIGRS010066310.1:0-13493 GCA_903798395.1 Fraxinus floribunda | reverse complement strand
CAAATTTAGGGTGTAATGTCTTAGTCAATGTTATGTATGATTCCAAACACATCCTTAAAACAATATTTATTACGAAGACGTTAAGATTTCATTATGTTGTCACAATTGTTTCTCTTTCAATAATTGGAATTTGGAAATGCATAAAATTGACAAATGAACTTGAGAAAAAGGAAAAATAAAAATTAGTCTTCCTCGCACCAACCTCGTCAATAAGCATGAAACTCACCAAAACAAAAAGTTGAAAAGTACAAAAAGGGGAAAAGTTTGAAACCATCGTAGTATTAACTGTAGTTTAACCTTTTGATTTCTGTGACCTCTCCCAATTCAAAATTTCAAATGTAGCCTAACCTTATATTTTGTAACTTTTAAGATCACCAAAGTTTTGAGTTTTGCAATAGTAGATTTCAATTTAGCCTTTGTTACTTGCTTATAATCGGTTAAATAAATTTTTTTTTTCATTTATTTCGTGAGATCTACAAGTACTACTAAATTATTCATCATTTATTTTTATCAATTTACAATTTCAAATAAGTTTATTAAAGGTTGCAGATTAAGTTACATGGAAACCCTTAATTAATATTTCTATGTGCATCTTTCGTGCAAATTATTTTCTTTTTTATTAATAATGTCTAATACTCTATAATCTATTATATAGAACATGTCATACATAATTCGAGAATTAAATTTACACGGAAGAATTATGGATTCAATTATTAGTTATATTGAATGACGATATCTATTTCAAATTTAGGGTGTAATGTCTTAGTCGATGTTCAAGTACGGTACTAAATACATTTTTAAAAGAATATTTTATTACAAAGATATTTAGATTTTATTTACGTTAGTCACATTTGTTCCTCTTTCAATAATTCGAAATGTTTAAAATTATAAATGAACTTGAGAAAAAAATAAAAAATAAAAATCAGTCTTCTTTGCATACCACAACCTCATTAGTAAGCTTGAGACGCACCTCAAAAAAACTTTGAAACTTAAAATGCCGAAAATTTGGGTTATCACAAGGGTAATTAGCACAAAATATCCATACATTTCAAGTTCATTGTGGAAAACATTCTTATCTTTCATTTTTTGACATTTCGCCCTTATTTCCACCTTTCTTTGCGAAAAACCTCATTCCGTCCACTATCCGCCATTTCCTCCGTTAATTAAATACAAAAATATTGTTTTCTTTTAAGACAACAAGGGTAAAATAGTCATAATCCATTCAACCCCTTTATCCCGTCTTCAAACTAGACCATAAGTAATAGTAACATGAATATGAAAATACTTAAATCATTACATTAAATAAAGAAAAAATGTCGTAAATAACATTATATTTCACAACTATGGATGTTGTCATGTTGGGTTACTGGAAAAACTTAGATTTAAAAAGATATATATATTGAATAGATGGTCAAAGATATATAATGTATGTTCATTTCCAATTTATGCTTATTAGGGGGTAACAAAGGGGTAAATTGAGAAGAACAAGTGTAAATGGTTGCTGTAAAGTACATATTAGATTTCAATGGTGAATGACCAATTTTGGCTCAATGGTGAAGATGAACTAGTCCTGTTCATAACAACTTTCAAATGTTTGGGTTCATCAACTTGTGAAGACCAAGGATGCAATGGCAATGCATATGATTGCATTCGGGCTACGACATATATTTTCACATCTGGATGCTCATCCATATTCCGCATTTCCTTAGTATCCTCTTCACTCTCCAATCTCTTCAACTCCTTCCCTAAACTCATTTTTTGCTTTTTATAGTAAAACTCCCAACTCCCTTTCATCACAAGTTCCGTGTAAAAATTTATAAAAAATTTCTCTAGTGCACCATTTACCATGAAAGAAGTCGACGAAATGAATGAATCCCCCTTCGTATGCCACGTTGTTTGACTTATCATAAAATTGGCATCTATAATGTACTTCGACGGTGAAATATTGAGAATTACCACTTGCATGAAATAGTATAAAGTTCACATCAACACTGAAATGGACACCGAATTCATGCCAAAGTGAAACATGTATAGTGACAGAGAAACACCGAATGCACCATACTAAAATGGACATAAATTGGGGGATCGTATAATGAAATTGTGTGAATGCACAGTGAAAATAGATGAGTTCACACAAAATTTGGAGAATGAACACATACCATAACAGGGTCAATCGTCGTCAAGATTTCTTAAAAACGGAAGAAATATGTTGCTCCTCGAAGGTTTGCGTAACAATAGACGTATCAAAACTCCACACGGACTCTCAATCATGCCAAAAACCAAAATACGAAATAGAAAACGAAAATACCCAACACGTAATGCTTCTTACCTTCGCGCGGTAGAAAAACCCTCAATGCGTGCTTCCACTATGCACCCATGAGATGAGATGAGAGCATATGAGAGGAGAAATGAGGAACGGTTGTAGAAATGGAAGAAGGATGGGGATTTTTGAAGAAGCAAACTGTGATGGAACCTTCGCGCATAAGAGTAGTTGAGGGGGTTGAATGTGTTAGGACTATTTTACCCTTGTCGATTTAAAAGAAAACAACATTTTTGTATTTAATTAACAGAGTAACTGACGGATAGTGGACGGAAGTACGTTTTTCGCAAAGAAATGTGAAAATAAGAGTAACAATGCCAAAAAATGAAAGTTATAGACATTTTGTGCTAATTACCCTTATCATGAAAGGTACAAAAGGCTGGAAATTCAAACCATCGCATTGACGTAGTTTAACCTTCTATTTTTGTAATTGATGTATGATGTTCTGTAACTTCTTAGATCTCTAAAGTTTTGCAATATTAGATATTACCTTAGCCTTTGTTTGGCACCCGTTTATAATTGATCAATTTTTCATTCATATATTTCATTATCAACCATCTATTTCTATCTGTTTATAAATATTTATCCATAATAAAAGAATATTTTATTACAAAGTAACTTTTCTATCTTTAAAATTTGGTTGCGACATGTGCATATTTATCTATAGAGACTAAGTTCAGCAAAAAAAAAAAAAAAAGTATTAAATATTTGTGCCTTTGCAAAAATACGGCTCTTGCCTCTTAGTTAAATAATTATTACACAAGACAATCTCTTTTTAAAGAAAATTGCATAATTACCCTACGCACTTTGTTTTGTATAATAGTTTCTCATTTTACCATTTCAAGACTTTTTATTGTTTAGGGTACGTTTGGAAGGGTCTTTGAAATGTCCAAAGTTACTTAAAACGCCTTCATTGCGTGTTTCCCTCTCCGTCTACATATATACCATTACTCCCCCGTCTCCCTTTCTTCTTCTTCTTCATCTCCATTTTCTCTTTTTCTCTCTCTAGAATATTAAGAGAATGAGTTGCAATGGTTGCCGAGTCCTTCGCAAAGGTTGCAGTGGTGACTGCACTCTCAGGCCTTGCCTTCAATGGATCAAAAGCGCTGAATCTCAAGCTAACGCCACTCTCTTCCTTGCCAAATTCTACGGCCGCACCGGACTTATTAATCTCATCGATTCCGGCCCTGCTAATCTCCGCCCAGGTACATATATGTAAACCCACAACAAGGGCTGATCAAATAACGCTGTTATGTTGTGTTGAAAATTTGTTAAAAAGTTTTTTATTTTTTTTGGTTTGATTTGTCTGCGCAGCGATTTTTAGGTCGCTGTTGTATGAAGCTTGTGGGAGGATCATCAATCCGATATACGGATCTGTGGGATTGATGTGGTCGGGGAATTGGCAGCAGTGCCAGGCGGCGGTGGAGGCGGTGCTCAAAGGCGCTCCGTTGGTGCAAGTTTCTGATACTGATGAGTCCAGTGCAACACAAGCTCGCTCCATCACGCCTCTACAGGGCTTTGACATTCGCCACCTCTCAAAGAACACCGCTACCCCCGAACCCATCCACCGTGTTAGGACCCGTAAACACTCCACGGTGGAAATCAACAATACCCTACACTCGGTGGCGGCGGCCGCCGAGTTGATGAACGAGACGGAAGATAAATTTACCATCTCAGGATGGGATTGCGGTGAAGATAAAAATGCTTTTGTGCATCAGTTGAAGAGAGCCCCTAGTCACAACTCTTACTCTGTTGAATCAGTAGAACCCTCAATGCTGAACCCGAGTACGAGCTTTAAACCAGAGCCCCGTCACACTGAAAACAATGATGTTGGATTGGAGTTGACTCTGGGGTTCAACTCAGTGCTGTGCAATCATCTGTCCACAGTGAGAGAGCTCTCAGACAGTGAAGTATGATAAGAAAGCTTCAAACTAAGTTTTTCTCTCTAGGGCATAACGTCCTTTTCCATTTTTCTTTTCCTAATGGAAGATCTTATTTTCAGTACTTTCATTTCTGTATTTCTTTTTCTTTTATAGAAAAATTAGAGAAGTAATATTTTGTATATATAAATGTTGCCAACCTGTCATTTCTTCTTCTTTTTATGATTTCTATATGGTCTGAACAAATCAAGAAACAGTGCAAAACTTTCATCTCCAACATTTCTGCAATTAAAGAAATGGTGAACTATTTTCTAATATAAATTTGTTATTGTGATGATAAAAGGAATTTAAAAATAATAAATACAGATGATTCCATAGATATAAATAATATGCCAAATCCAGACTGGAACAGAATTCGGGGCTCCAATCTGTTTGGTAGAAAATGGTGAAATAAGTGAGGTGAGAGCACAGAAAAATGTTGGCAGTCTGTTGCGGCGTCTTTCGACACATGCCGTGCATGCAAATAGGAGTTGCCAAGTTTCTAACCTTTTTTTTTTTTTTAAGAAAATAAATTACAGTCTTCGGACGGTTCTATATATCCTCCAGCTAAATGCATGTGCAATGAAAAACTTAATCCTGTCCAGAGATGGGGGATTACACAATAAAAGATCAAGAAGTTGCACTTCATTAGTAATACACACTGCTACCATATACCCATTGTAAAATCTTTCTAGCTTTTAATTGAAGGGAATGTCGTGAAATTATTATTGTACCTCAAGTTCGAAATAGCAATAGTTTTGTCAATCAGCATAAATGTGTCCAAAAGCCTTCCCCATAGAAGTGGCAAAATGGTCGAATAGCTCATCAACTCAGCTCTTTGAAGCTCTGCCTATGGACGGCTCGAACTCTTTTCCAAAGAGGCCTGAGCACAAGCCAAGTAGAGTCTCATATGGCGAGTCGAGCAAGACTGGGCTTGTCGATCTCGTGAGCGGCTCATGGGTACAACCCACGAGCTTAAAGTTCATGAGCCCACAAGCCGAGCGGCTCGTGGGTACATAGGTCGAGCCGACCTCGGTCCGGCCCGTTGCCATCACTAATTCTTGACCTTGTTTGATGATGGTCATTATTTAGGAAAAATAATATTTTGAATAATGATTTTTAGTAGAATGTATAATTAAAAAGTATGAAAAATTGTAGTATTGATCTCTAACCTTTTCAATTTTTTTTGCAGACTTTACCATAACCTTTAATTTGACCACATTATGAATTATTTCTACAAGGGTAAAATTGTAACTTTATTTTTTCCCATATAATTAAAATAATTAAATAGAAAATAGAAAACCATTATCATCTTCAATTTTTTGCAGACTTTACCATAACCTTCAATTTGACCACATTATGAATTATTTCTACGAGGGTAAAATTGTAACTTTATTTTTTTTCCATATAATTAAAATAATTAAATAAAAAATAGAAAACCATCATCATCATCTTCCACCCACCCCCATTCCTATCCAAACCCACCCTACGCCTACGCCTACATCTACCCAAAAACCAAACTCTGCTACCCATCGTCTCCACCTCGCCGACGCCACCGACCCTCCGCTACTATCTTCTTCATTGCCAATGGAAACCAAATGAAAATTTAAACTCAAAATCGAACTCTATAATTTGGAAAACGGATTCATCTCAACCTACAACCTTACCACCACCAGGCCGACGATGAGGGTATCTAGTTTTTCACCATCAAAATCAGAGCCTAAATAAGTTTAGGCAATGAAACAACCAAACCACCGCCATCAGCAAGCTGAATGCATTTCAGATTTGGGAACAAGCGTCACTATTCACGAAAATATATTTCGAATTACCACCGCAAAAGTATGATTTGTTAACAAGTAATAAAGTAAATTTTGAGTTCAAGTATCATCCCATAAAGATTGATTAATTCAATTTTAATTATCATAACCTTAACCGAAACAAGAATAATATGATGTATTTGTTTGTGACAAAATTATAAATAAATTAATCTACTTATGCAATTATGAGTAAATTAACTAAAATAAATGCAAATTATAGTAAATTCAAATTGATGTATTTAATAGATGACAAACACATTATGCCCCCGAATTTCCATGCAATAATCATTTTTAACCTTAGTTCTACACTTAGACAACACGATTGACTTTTGATAAATCGATATTCTTATTTTATTTAACAATATCTCTCGAGTAATGTTAAACATACTCTCATATATGACCCGATTATATGTTTATGATGGATGTAAACATACAAAAGTGCATGAGTTTTTATGAAAACTTTCGAATTCATAAAATATGCCACTACATTTACACGACTACAGTACACAATAATTGTGGAGAAACGAAAATCATATAAATTATTCAATATCCAAAAACGTTTTTCAATGTCAGGTATGTAAAACTAAAAATTAAAAATTCATATTACATGGTTCGTCGTTCTCCGAACACAAAGAAACCTAACCTAACATGTTATGAAGAAGGAAATAAAAAAATATAAAGGTTATTCATCACTCGAAATTTTTTGAATTCAATCTTCAACTCCTTGGATTTGATCTTGATTTATTCTTTCCCTCCTTTTTCAATTCATTCTCCCCACCCTAATTATGTTTTGAGAGTTGGTATTTATATTCCTTCTAAAGATTTCCAAAAGATCTCCAAAATTGGTGCATATCATGGCCCAAACGAAAGTTTCCTTGTTGGAATTGAATTTTGAAAAAAAATAATTTTTTTTTTTACTTGGCCTAGGCGGGTGCCCAATAGCAAATGAGACGACCTCCCAGGCATACCAGATAGCCCTTGTAATTGAAGTTTAGGGTTGGGCGACCCCCCGACTTATATAACTGGACGATTGTCAAATTATAAAAACTTCAAAAAAAAAACTCCGTTTAACTATTTTTTAATTCTTTCTTCCATCTTGGTCCTCCACATTAAGTTACTTCAATTTAGTACTTCAACTTTTACTCATATGCATATAGTTCCAAACTTCCATTCATTGGCCAATTGATCCTTCTTTCATTTCCAATTATTTAGAAACAAGTCCAAAACTGAAATAAGATAAATTAACCCAAGTTAAGTAAAATTCAATACTAAAACGATACAAAAACTTAGTAATATAGCCCAAATAAGTGCACAAAAATGCACTTATCAAACACCCTCAAAGTAAAACCTTTTGTTCGTCCTCCAACAAAACAAAACTTGTGAGTAACCTATATCACTAACCTAAACAAATCTCCAATAACAAATTCAACATTAAACGGCTTACCATATGTCTCAGGTTCGAATTTAAACAACACTTTAGAAAAATTCAAACAATATCAAAAATAAATTTTTACTTATCCGATGCTCGACTTAACGTGTCTATGATTAGCTAATATTGAACTCATACCTATACTAGAACACAACCAATCAAGTGTTGTTGATTTAATCATAATCTCAATCATCGCGTGGTCATTTCTTCATCACACCTCTCATGCAAAATCACTCTTTATACTTTTATCTCCAACCTCGAGTTTTTTTTTCGCACATGTGGGTTACTAATAATCATTAAAATGCATTTTTCCACACAAAGCGATCATAATTTAGATACTTGTAAACTTAAAAGAGAGATGGTAAGAATTTCTTAAAGTTACACCGTCGGTCTCTAGAGTTAAAATCTCAAAGTCTTTATCGAGCACTTCTCACTTTTGATAATCTAAATTCATCTTTCTTTCTTTCACTATGAATATATACTTTGGTATTTGCTCTCTCTCTCTCTCTCTCTCCCTCTTTGACTCTTATGTGTAAGACTTCTCTCCATTAAAATTTCTAAATGACCCCTATAATGAACTTTAGGTCGATAACTCCCAAGTAAGATAGGGCCCCAAGTTTTAAATACCCTAATAGGCTTAATAATTCGAATCACAAAGGCTACGAAGAGAAGTGTAAGAAGTATCACATTTTCTTTTGATATAAGATTCGAATTTTAACATTAGTTAGCACCCACTCTAAATTCCTTAACCCAAACTCCTTCAACCAAAGATCTGATCTAAGAACTCCAAACCATCAAACTTTTTTAGCACAAGCACTAACCTTCCCATCTCCAATTGCTTTTTAGCAATTTGGTTTCTATATAAAGAATTTGGGGATTTTATTCAAACTTAGTTCAACACATCAATAATTAAATCCACATAATCAAGTCATGCTCTAACATAAGTGATAAGTCAATGTCGGCTATATGCTCAAGTAAATAGGTCTAATATGGATGAACACTCAAGTGAAATCATAAGATACGATGTTGTATAGTCTTCAAGCCTTCATTCACAAAAATCCCGCCTATTAGTCTTTGGTCGTTCGGGTCAGTAAGGAATACCCACGCCTTAAGTAAAGTTCGCTTCAGCATTGTGCACTTTTTCTTTTCAGTAAAGCGTGCCCACTCTTTAAGTAAAGTTCACTTTTTAGCATTGTGCACTTTTTCTTTTTCTTTTTCTTTCCGGCCCTTGACCCTAACATGAAACTCGTCTCTTGGCTTGTCAACTCCGTCTATGTTAACTTCATGGCCCGAACACTTGATTGTATGGCTCCCTCACCTCGATTCGAACCTCGACTCGTCCCCGAACCCGACTTTGACTCATTCTCAATGCACTTCGATTCTCGCTTGATGCCCGATTTGGATGACATCAAGAAGTCTTAAGGTTCGAATATGGAACGAGAAGAAAATAGTCACCGCAATTTCGCTAGCCTATCATCCAGCTAACGCTCAAGTGGTAAAAACAAAAATTGCGTTACTTGATTGTCGCTTGGACCTCACTCGAGCGGCAGTGTATGCCAAGAAAACTTAATTTACATTTTCAAGGTTTTTATTTGGTCCACACTACCTAAAACCTCTACACTATATATATATATACACACACACACACCTCCATTCTAAAAGATGGGTTGAACATTGAGAGAAACAAGAGATTACTTCCTACATATCATTCTAATACTTCAATCTTCCTTTCGATTTCTTCATAGCATTGAAAAACATCAACAAACCATAAACCAAAGACCGAAACACATACTTCCATAATATCTATCAGAGTACTGAAGATCAAGGAAGGTGACTCGAGTTCTGGTTGTTAGAGAATGAGGAGTTTTCGTTGATCCACATGAGATAGACAAATTCAGAAGGTAGGGAGTTGGTATAGGAACACGCAATCCAGGAGAACTTTGGTGATTATAGTCAGGAGGTCGAAAAGTATTGGAGTTAGTCGAGTCGATAGTACTGTAAGTTGATTCGTTTATATATAGTGGATTTTTACTGGCTTGGACCCAGTGTTTTTACCCAGTTACGAATTTTCTCCGCCAACAATTTTCAAGTGTTATTTATTTTTCAGTAATTTATTAATTGTGGTAATTCCACATGGGATAGTTGTGCATGTGAATTCATCTGGATTAGTTAATAACTTTGACTTGTTGCATTTATTAATTGATAAATTTAAATTCTACACAAACACCTATTCACCCCCACCTCTAGGTGTTAGTTGGGTCGAACTTTGTTATTTCGCATATGTTTGGAGAGATCCTACAAGCTCTTCAATCTTAATTGCATCTTAGTCCTTGCTTTCCTCAATAGAGTAACCTTAGGTCTTAAATCTCTCAGTAGGGATCTCATAACCTTTCTCACAATCTTAGTATCGGGAATTCGCTCACCTAAGTTAAAACTAGAGCTGGCTTTATTATTCAATGCGGCATATAAACCATTAACACACGCATCATCTTTCATCCTAATTTCCTCAAAGTTAGTCAACATCTGCAACATAGAGTTTTTAACAATTTTAATTCCCTCATATATGGTTCTTAATATATCCCAAGCCTCTTTTGTAATTTTACACATGGACACTCTTTTAAAATCTTCATGCAAAATAGCCATAAAGATGGCATGTATTCATTTAATATTTCAATTACACTCATCCAAATCATTCTTTAGACCAAGTGGAAACATCGATAAGGGTAACTACACATGTAACAGATATAGAAGGGACAGTCCAATCTTTTTGTACACTAACCCAAATCCGTTCATCCATTGACTTAAGAAATGCTCTCATTTTAACTATCAAGCAGACATAATTACTACCATCAAAATAAGGAGGAACGGAAATTAAATGACCCATCTAAACAAATATAGGGTCAATGATCAAATTAGGCTCTGATACTACTTTTTATGAACTATTTAGACCCAAATATGCAAAATTAATCAATAACAAGCAACAAGCCACTTAATTATTGTTTCTAAATGATTAATTTTATTAATCCATTTAAACCCTAATTAAACAATCCCATAAATATTTAGACCAAAAGCAATAAATTAGTAAATAACACCATTTATGATTACAGAGGAAAATCCCTTGAAGATCTCTTTACAAGAATAAAAAACTTTTAGGCAAACTTGCTACTAAAATTCGCTAGAAAAATTAACTTGCAATTAATCCAAATATTGCTAAACCTTAGCTAACTATGGCCCCCCTAACTTATAAATCACCAAGGAACTCCTTTGGTTGTTCGACATGCACTTCTCAGCAACTCTGAGCTACTTTTCTCTTCACTGGATCACCAAAAACGAACTCGTTTCGGAGCACTTGAACTCCTAGTGCCTCTTCTCCAATTTCAAGACTTTGAATGCTTATAGGTGAATGTAGGATTTTCAATGTTTTGATTTGGGGTTGTGGCAAGACATATACGCATATAGATTTGATCATCAAAGGATGTTCTTAATAAATGTAAGGCTCAACCAATAGATATTTGGGATGAATTATGAATAAGTGATCTTTGGGTTGAATCAAGAAATCGATGATTGTGTTTGGATCTTCAACAATGTGATCTCTAATGTAAAATAATGGTTCAACACACATTTGGATGAAGTATGGCATATATATTTATTTTTTCATGTATATTTATATGTATATAATTGAGCAAATGACACACTGTTCGAGTGTCAGTGCTCTTGTTTTGAACGATTGAGCATCAACTAGGTGCACAACGAGCGGTTGAGAGTCCGAATCTTGATCTACTTGTTGAAGTCCTTTTCTTGGTCTTCTTCTTGGATTTCGTCACCTTCTTTTAAGACATTATCAACCAAAACAATTTTTACTATAATTACAACTCTACAACTCCAATTTTGACTTTAATTACAACCCAACTAACCCATGATTTTGAATACGGAAAGTTTCAATTACAAATTTAGAAATTTGTAATTTGCTAATTACAAATTTGACCTAACATGAATGATTGCCCCCAACAACCACGAGTATTCCACAAAAGATGTAAAACACTTCATGAGTTTTGGAAACATTTGTAGACCACATTAGTGTTTTGTTGGTGAAATGGATAGCTATAATAGTCATCGACTCATCGACCTACTTATCCTAATTAAATAATGTACTTTGTGGGTTTACCGCCACATTCTTCATTGTCGATTTGAAAACTCATTATTTCAAAATTTATTTTTCTTAAAACTCATGTCAACTATACATTTTTCAAGGTATTTTGCACATAAACTAAAATTTTTTCATACTTGTTAACCACACATTTTTCAACAATTAATTATTACAAAACTCATTTTATCAAATAATGTCCATCAAACATGGCCTTATTAACCACCAAAGGAAATAGTACTAAGAGAAAATAGGCTTGATTTCTAAAAGAATTTTTAACAATATAGTAATAAAAAAATATAAAAAGTATATAGACGTGGTGTGAATAAAATATCTCTCGGGTTGTGTAAGATGTTTTATTTTAAAACTCTATATTTTGGATTGTATACAAAGTCGTCATTAATATAAATATGTCAATTATTTAAATATTTATTTGTTGCCATGTTTGTAAAATTTTATGTTTAAGAACCTCGTGATAGTTAATTGTTTAGAGTCTTAAAGTTTTCATTTCGTAATGTAATGGACCTATAGTGCAAGATTCATATTATACCATCTGTGTGCACTTCGAGATGAAATTTGATTGCATCGAGCACTGTATTTTAACTCTTCTTAAATCAGATACAACCCCACTCAAATGGTTATCAGTTACTTTTATACAAAATTACCTTATTTCATCAATTGAAATAAAATTTAAAAATATCATAATATGACTGATGACAAATTAGTAATTCGTAAGTCGACACAACACCACAGATGACGTTAACATGTTGGTAATTTGTAGCTAGGATTGGTCTTCAACAAGTAGGTACCTTCTAATAGTAAATGGTAATCGATAATTTAACGTGTGATAATTGTGTTCAATCTATATTGGAGATGACAAGGGTACGTGTACGAGACTATATTTTTTGCCTTATGCACTGCTTAAGATGGGGCGAGGCACCCATTTACTAAATTTACTGTCCCTTTTAATATTATAAATATATTATTTTTTAATGTTACATTAGATTTTTATTATGAAATTTACTTTATAAAAAAAAAATCAATACTTAATGTGGGAAGGAAGGACCTATCCTTGCTCCAAACTCGAGTGCCACCTGCCAACCCAACGGGGTTAGGAATTCCTGCTCCATTTGGTTCGAGACGCCATGAGGATTGAATCGAGTTTTTTCGCTACCCCTAATTTACCGTTACAAAATTCGAAACTCTGTTAAAATTACCCTTCACCCACTAAATATCCATAAACATTTAGTAGCCACTTCCATTTTTCAAAAGTGTACACCAAATTTGGTGTAATTCATTTTCCCATTTTGCCCTCCATTTTCATGATTGTTTTATTCTAATTCTGTATCCAATTGAAAAGGAAATTATATTCATTTATTATGGAAACAATTTCAACTACGGATCGGTCTTGATCAGTTTAGTAGATCTTTCAATGAAGTCAATTACAACAAAGCTGTTTAAAGTAACAAATAAATAGTAAAACTTTATAAATTTAAAACCTAAAAGTAAGATTATTTTCGTGTTTGGCCTGCACAGCTTGTGTGGATTGAGCAGGCCACACTCCATAATTAAACAAGTGTATTATATATTAATTAATAAGGACCCCACCACATGAATAGAGCAACGTATGCCCTGTTCAAACAGCTTTATCCAATTAACAATTATGTTATAAATATAGGAAATTTCAACAGATAACACATGACGTGGAATCATTGAAAGATGGAGAGAGAGAGAGAGAGAGAGAATGTCAATTATGCGCCGCCACGTCAACATTTGTATGAATTCTATCTATATTTTTGTATAAAGGCTTTTTCACAGCTTGCAAGGATTGAGCAGGCCACACTCCATAATTAAACAAGTGTAT
>CAIGRS010066271.1:0-10653 GCA_903798395.1 Fraxinus floribunda | reverse complement strand
TGGAATGTGATAAGATTGCTCAATAACTGCTTCAATAACAGTCATCCTGGATAACCATAGTACTTTAGGTTCGCTAAAACACTGGGCGATTTGAAGGTTTGGGCGAGAATATGGTCATTGCTCTGGGCGATTGTAAGGTACTCTATTTGCTCAAATTATGGGCGTATTTCAAGCTTGGGCGATGATGTTACGGTATTTATGAGCTTCCACTGTATTCACTAATGATCTTATTTGGACTTTTATTCTGGACTCCCCAACTGGGACTTCATTCTTTGGGCTATTTAATTTGGACTGCACTTTTAATATGTCAACAATAACATAAATATACGCATAAGTAACAATGTTAGTGATTGGATCTGATATGAACTCACTTGTTTTGATTGTTAGTTGTTTATATTCAGTTATATAAATTAGTTAATGCATGTTTTGCTAATTTTAAGAAAATTACTTAAAAATAGATATATAATTTTTATGGACAAATGTTGAACTTATGTTACTTATTTTGAAAGTAAAGATACTGTCAGAATAAGTGAAATAGCCAAAAATGGTACTAACCAAACGACTATATGCTCGAGTACGAATTTTGGTCTAATTAAGAGTAAGACCAATTGACCTGTCCCCAGGCATGAAGGTTATATGACAGTTTTGCATCTCCTCGGGTAAATATCTTGACTTTAGCCTTAGTTATCAACACTTGACCCATTAGGACTCTACTTCCATAAGTTAAAGTTTATCCAACTTCGATAAAGTTGAGTCCTACTAGACCTCGTTTGTCCTATTATCATAGAACTTTAACACCTTCTATGAATCCTAAAAGGATGAGACGTTAAGTAACTTAATCATACTAGGAGTATGCTATCTACTTCTATAAATACAGGATCTCCATTTATTATTCAGGTACATTTTTACATACTTGAGTTCACATCCTTTTGCATAAATTCCTTTCTCGCTAACTTAAGTATTGGAGAGGCGATGAGGACACACCTCGACGCATTTCTTTTAGGTTTTAAAAGATTCTGTTCGTATTCATTCTCAATGATCAAGCTCGAAAATCAACAAGTGCAGTTTTTAATAACATCATTGGCGTTGTCTGTAGGGAGCAGTACCAAAAGAAATGGTCAATACATGTTCATGATACTTTCTAGCAAGCTCATCCACTTTGAATCAGCCACCTCTTAAGGATCTACCAGCTCCTCATGAGGAATCATCAGAAATACCAATGCCTCAGCCAGTAGTTGTTACCACTGGAGCATACGAAGAGCTTCGCCAACAAGTTACCATGATAACTCAATTGGTAGGTCAAAAGAGTCGGTATCCAAAGCCGTTACCCCAAGGTGGTTTTATGACCGATGCTCGAGCTCAAGTTCCCCACCCTGTTCCTAATATTGGTGGTGTTGGAACCTTGAGCTTACCTCCTATGGCCTAAGCCTCGAGATCAGTCACCATGGACTCAGGCGAACTCGCTAGAATTAGACAGAATGGGATTATGGCTAATCTACTTCAGAATACCCAGGGGAGAACAAGGTTTACCCTTACAACTCCATTCACCTTGGAGTTCTTGTCCCTACCCTTTACCTAATAGATTTAAATACTCCCATATAAAGGAGTACTGTAGAACCACTGACCCAATCAACTATCTCAATGTGTACACGGACTCGTGAACTTACAAGTTACACCAAACCAAGTTATGTACAAAACTTTTCCACCAACCCTAACTAATGCTACTATGGACTGGTTGTCTACCCTAGAGCCCAATTCCATTGCCTCATTCTCAGATTTGGTTAACAAGTTTTTTACCTTCTTTGCAAGTAGTTTACGTATAAAAAAGACTGTTGCATCCCTCATGCAACTTCGTCAAGGGCAAAATGAACCTTTACGTGATTTCATGACGCGGTTTAATATAAAAAGGCTCCAGATACTCAATTACACATTACAGCCACTGTTTCCACCCTCATGCATGTTGTAAGACGTGATTCATTCAAAATGTTCTTGTCAAGAACCGCACAAAAACTAGTAACTGAGTTACTCACCCGAGGTGAAAAATATATCAACATGGATTCCTCTATATCCAATGAGGGTCAGCCTAACTTCTATGAAGTTCGAACACAAGAGACTACACGATTCCAATACATGATAGGATAGTGCTCATGCTAAACTGAAGCAAGATACACCATCGATGTCATTCACACATCTGAACACCTTCAGTCCAAAATTTTGATGGAGATCAAAGACTTCAATGAACTTAAATGGACCTCGAGAATATGGTCCCCTCCTAATACTAGAGATAAGAGTTAGTATTGTGAATTTCATCGAGACCATGGGCATACCATAGAGACATGCAATGCTTTACAGCGCCAGATCAGGTCTTTGATCAAGAATGATTCCCGAGAGCTTATTTCAGTCAATACAGACGCTCGAGGAATGATCGTAGTAAGGGAAATATCTCAAAGGTCAATGGTAGTAATCGACCAACAGCAGGTATGATCAATGTCATTGTTTAGTTGGTTAATGCCACACATCTAAAGTATTAGAGTCTTACATATTTTTTCTTGGGCTTTCAAACCCCACTTATTTTTAGTATTTGAACAGTCGAGCCTGAGCGCCCATATTTACTTTCTAGCTAGTGCACGTTACGTTCAATTAAGTAGTCATCGTGATCTTATCCCAATAAAGTCAATTTTACAATTTGTAATGCCATCAAGTCTTACCCCGTGCAACCACTTCAAAGTCTTATCCTGTTCAAGTACTTCAAAGTCTTGTCTCGTACAAACACTTCAAGCATTGCCCTGAGCAAGTACATCAAAGCCTTGTCATGGGCAAGCACCTCAAGCCTTGCTCGTCAAGCACCTCAAAGACATGCCCCCTCTCCCCACACAAGCACTTTAAAGCCTTGTCTTGCATAAGCACCTCAAGTCTTGCCCTGAACAAGCACATCAAAGCCTTTCCCAGCGCAAGCACCTTAAGCTTTGCTTCATCAAGCACCTCAAAGCCATGCCCCTCCAACATAAGCACTTTAAAGACTTGTCTCGCATAAGTACCTCAAGCCTTGTAACTGCTCAAGCACTTCTAAGCTTTGCATCGTGCAAGCACTTCAAGCTTTACCCCTGAGCAAGCACGTCAGGCCTTCCCCTGTACGAGCACCTTATAACCTCGCTCTATGTAAGCATCCCAATCCTTGAACATTATGAGTCTTAAAAACAGATCAAGTTACAACCTCGATCAAAGTTCACAAGGAAAATACTTTATTCCCAACTAGGGATCATAACCTCGAGTCTTGACATCCAGCTTATGAACTCCTTCGGTCATTAGCTTGACATTGAGTTCATAAGCTCTTCAAGTTATCACTTTCCATCAAGTTCATGAGCTCCTCAGGGCATTAACTTAACATCAAGTTCAAGAGCTTATCGGGGTCATATCTTGCCATCAAGTCCATAAGTACCTTGGGTCATTAACTTGGTATCAAGTTCATGTGCTCCTCGGTTCATTAACTTGACATCAAGTCCATGAGCTCCTTGGGTCATTAGCTTGACATAGAGTTCATGAGCTCATCGGGTCATTGTCTTGCAATCGAGTTCATGATCTTTTCAGGTCGTTAATTTGAATTTCAATTAAAAATACGTTCGGATTCTTAAAATGAATCAAAATTATGCCAACCTCACCATTGTTCGACGTTCAGACAAATACTGGACAAAATAAAAAAAAAAATAATAAGAAAATAAGATACATAAAGCTCGGGAAAAATCTCATTCACAAAAATTCGATTACATGTTCGAGAAAATTAAATTTGGGATACAAAAGTGGATGGAGAATCCCAAGCCCGACTATCCTATACAGGGCTTGGGGCCTATCAACTACATCCTCATCCTTGACATCGACTTAATTTCAAGCATGAACATGCTTAACTTAAGCATGAACACGCTTAACTTCATGTTTAGTTTCGGGCATGAGCATGCTCAACTTCAAGCATGCTCACAAGCATAATTTCATTCATAAGTATGCTTGCTTTCAAGAATGAGCATTCTAATTTTTGAGCACGATCATGCTTACTTTTAGACATGAGCATGATTAACTTCAAGCATAAGCACGCTTACTTTCATCCATGAGCATGCTTAACTTCTAGCATGAGCACACTTTAAGTCATGAGCATGCTTATTTTGAAGCATGGGCATTCTTACTTTCATGTATGAGCATACTTATCAAATAAATGGATCTTATTGCACGTCCATGCTCATTATGTGCATCCCATCCTAGAAACTCCCTCATCATGCACGAGCTTCTGGCATAAATGCACGAGGGCCACTAATATAGCCAAAACTAGTACTACCCCAACGACTATATGCCCGAGCATGAATTTTGGTCTAAATAGGAGCAAGCCCAATTGACCTCCTCGGGGTTAGCTCATTGGGCATGAAGGTCGTATGATAGCTTTGCATTTCCTCGAGCAAATACCTTGACTTCATCCTTAGCTATCGACGCTTGACCCACTACGACTTTACTTCCATAAGTTAAACTTATCCAACTCCGATAAATTTGAGTTCAACTATACCTCATCTGTCCTATCATGAAAGAACTTTAACACCTTCTACGGCTCCTAAAAGGACAAGACATCAAGTAACTTAATCCTACTAGGAGTGTCTATTCACCTCTATAAATACAGGACCTCAATTCATTATTGAAGTACGTTTTTGCATACTTTAGTTCACAGTTTTTCACATAAATTTCCTTCTCGCTAACTTAAACATTGAAGGGACGATGAAAACACACTCCGACACCTTTGTTTTATTCATCAAGCTCAAAAATCAACATGTGTGAATTTTTGTTAGCATCAATAACTAATATGTTCTTATCATACAAACGATTTTTCTTTTTTGTCATATTGATGATTGATTAAATTGCCAAAAAAAAAAAAAAAAGACATGTTGAAATTTTCAGAATTTTAAATAAATCCAAGTACACCTTGAATAATCGTCAACAATCGTTAAAAAGAAATGTGATCCATTTTTAGAGGGTATAAAGAAAGAACCCCAAATGTCAATATGAATTAATTCAAAGCAATGAGAAGAACAAGACGTACTTTGAGAAAAAGAAAGACACGATTGTTTAGCACGCGGACATACATAAAAAAATAAAATATTTATTTGCAACAATAATTGGAAATTTTTTAACAATGAATTCAAAATAAGACCTAGAAGGATGACCGAGGAGAGAGTGATATAGGTCAAATTTATTAAAATGCTTGAGAGGAAAAAAAAAATTAAAATCTAAATCTGCATCTAGATAAAAAAAGACCATTTCAAGTGCTACCCCAACCAATCTTCTTCTTCATTGCTCGGTCCTGAAATATAGATTCAGAGAATGAAAAGAAAACATCACAATTTGTTGACTTTGTCAATTGTGAGATAGATCATAAATTGAATTTAAATGACGGAAAACATTTGGAAAAGTAACTAATAATGAACGGTTTCTATGGGGGTTATAGACACTTGAGAACCATTAGGCAATTGAACTGATACACTTTGAATGAACAGTCGAATATGAAGAAAAAAAATGAAAGAGATGTACATATATCATTAGAAGCACCGGAATCAATAATCCAACTAGAGAATAGGCAAGTAAGAGTTGTACCTGCCAAATGAATTGATGAACCATCAGATTCCTCTTTAGCTAGAAGTGCAAGAAGCTTATTGTGTTGTTCAAGTGTCGATTCACTAGTAAAAGTAGCGGAAGCAGATGGTGATGGGCCTAATTTTTTTACCGACGTATCTGGGAAGCCATAGATTTGGTAGTATGTGCCAAGATTATGACCATGCTTGTTACAATGTTAACAAAAAGGATGTTAGCGCTTTCTAGAAGGATGAAATGGTGGTTTAGATGCCTGAAGCACTGACGAATCAATGGAAGGAATTATTCGAATATGAATCTCTTGTTTTTCTTCTTGACGTACTAGATTGTAGATAAGTTGAATTGAAGGAAATGGCTCCATCAACAGAATTTGACTATGAATAGCCAAAAAAGGATCATGGAGTCCGCGAAGAAACTCCATGGAACGATCTTGATTTCGTTAATCAACAATATTTTTAGCATTACCACATATACATGGAGTGACAGAGATAATGGAAGTGTGTTCATCCCTAAAGATCTAAATTGTGTGAAATATAATGAAACGGACATGCCTTTCTGCTTGAGGACAGAAATTGATTGTTTCAATTGATAGATTTTAGGAGCATTTGATTGAGAAAAACGATCCTTCAGATCCATCCAAATTTGTGCTGCAGTTTCAGCATACAATATACTTTGATGGATTTTAGGTGAGATAGAATTAAGAATCCAACTTTCAACCAAATCATTATAACGTTCCCCATTTGGGATTGGGAGTGACTTATCAGCAAAACCAAGTTTATTGTTACTGCAAGACTCCATGATCCATAATTGTCTTGTGTCAATAGAGGTGTAACAAGAAAGATAGAGGGACTATCTGAGTGACGAATGGTATAAGGGTCTGAATAGATAGATGGCAATGATGATGACGTGATATTAGTGGCAAGGGTTTCATCAGACATTGCAAATGAACATGAGGCTGGAAATAATACTGTTTACAGCTTTGATATCATGTGAACACGGTTAACACGAAAATGAGAAGAAAATGTTTTTGTGAACTGTATGCATATTTCATTCAATTGCCTTGTATTTATAGGCAAATTTACAAGATTCAGATATACAAAAAGATGGAAAATTGATTAACTATAAAATCTAATGGATTAGAATTTATAAGATTTTATCTTTATCAAATATCTAGATTGCTCCAAGTACACTGAAGTTCCTACAGAGTGACAGTCCAAGTAAAACATTTTCTTAAAGTAGCACTTTTAAATGGGTCCAGATTTGGAATGATCTTGTGAGGGTTAGGCCATTTGGTTTGTCTCCAATTTAGGCATAAATCTGAAGATCAATCATGGATCATCACTCCCACGAGACTTGTTTGGCAGCACAACCCAACAATAGGTGAATAATCTATTACATTGTTCAACAACATAACGATATTAAACAACACTTTTAATCTTCACAATATGCATAGTAATATCTAATATTGTGCCAACATTAGGCGCGACTAGGTTTTCATGACAACACATGTATGACTCACAAATCACAACGGTTGTGTGGCTAACTCCAATAAACACACAAAAAAAGACGTTTATAAACAACAATTTCCAAAAAGTGTTTTATGCTTGGTTGTTCTCTTCCTTGTCTTCTAACTCTTCCACATTCCCTGCTCACATGAGATTCTGCATCTCCTTCATAAGTTTCCACGGCTTCTGAAAACACGAAAATTAGGCATACTTCAATCTTTTTTTTTACACTGTTTACGTTTAAAAGAGTCTCCTCTAAAACTCAATTTAAAATATATATTGGGTAATACTAACATCATCTTCATGTATTTTTTATTTTGTTATTTATAATGAGACACAAAGAAGTTATTTACTTGGTGAAATGTATATTCAATAAAAGCCTAAATTAAAACTGATGAATATTAATAATAAATTCTCAGGTAAAATCTGAATGGAACTAGAGAACAAGTGTATATTCATACCTGCTGTAGCACTTGCATGAAGTTCTTGTATATCCAAATGCGCCTCACCACTTGAAGTAGTAATAATATTTTCACTGCTAGAATTTGGGTCCAAAAGACCATGGTTAGTATGTTTGAGTAAAGTACGCCATTCATCAATATAAATTGGTACCTCAGGGTTAATTCCCTAGACAGTTTCTGAACTTTTTGTGAAGTTCCCACAGGGTCATTGAACTTCAAAACTGTCTCCGTTAGTCACCGAACTTTGAATATTGGTACCTCATCCGTCATTGAATAAACGATGCTTGCAAAATCGTAAGGATATGTAGCACATCATTATATAAAAAAAAAAAATACAAGATATCATCTTGAAATGTTAGGAGACGTGAAGTTGAAAATAAAGATTTGTGTAAGGAGATTCGGAATTTAAGATTACATCTCCATGAAATTAAATGAGAGGGTGTGGACGACTTGCATATAAAATCCAATTTTCGTGATTTCGATGTATTGTTTTTACAATAACGTGTCACGTCAACTATACCATTAGACACGTCATCACATTCTTTCAATTTTGCAAGCTTCTTTTATGCAGTGATAGAATATGATATATCAATTTTCAATGTTCAGTGACTAATAGGGACAGTTTTGAAGTTCAATGACGCCATGGAAAGTCATGAAAAGTTTAGTGACTATTTAGATAATTAACCCAGGAATTTCACGCCTCTGAAGAGCTTTCAGAATGCCTTGAGTTTTTCCCAAAATGTAACTTGCTTCCTCTATAGTTTGCTGCCGTTCTTCTATAGCGCTAGTGTTGCATTTCTTGATTATAACATGAGGTAAATTGGTTAGGCATGCTGCAAAAATATCTACATTGATAACAGACAATCTGTCACACACACTTGAGTATCTGATGTTGAATGAATGCTTTCCTCATAGACCAACAGCAAAGTGCTGCTTATTTTGTACATTAAATTAGCATTTCCATTCATTTTACTCATTATAAATTCCTTCAATATTTCTTCACTTTCATTTGTAAGATTCTGAAGAGTTTTTTTGGAGGATTTTGATACCCTGGCAATTTTTCGAGGTCCATGTCTAACCATTTGTGCCTCATTTCAACAACAACCCATGCAAAATCTGTAGCACTTGTGCGGCTCACCAATTTTTTATGAACATCCAGACTTCTCTCTATAAGGCGCACATACTTAAAACCTTCAATGACGCTTCTTAACCACTGATCACTCTTCTCATTCTGAACGTTTGGAAGACCAATCATGATGCTTGTTAAATTTGCCATTGATAGACTTCAGCAATTATGATGTTCTTGGCAAATTATTGGAGAGACTAGATCACTTTCAAATTTTAATACACCATCAAAGCTGGTGGAATTCTCCATAAGTTCCGTTAGATATCTAGGCTGATGCTTTGCACCCATCATTATGAATGAGTTAATAGAAGCGTCGATGAATATCATGTATTCTTCTTGTAATGCCTCACTTTCTAGAAGAGAAAAAAAAAATTGCAAGATCTTTCACGTAACCATGCATGTGTTCTGGTTCATTGGGATTGACTCAGGCCTCAGATTCCCTGAAGAAAAAGAATTCTATCCCCTTGAGCCATCTAATGATTATGAGGTCCGTAAACATATAAACAAATATTGTCGCGCTCAATGGGTTCTTAATTAGTTCCTGATGACGATGTTGATACATGACTGCTAAGTTGTAAGGTAAATAAAGTACATATGCCCAACGCCAAGGACGAAGCCCAATAGAGCCCAACCCAATTCCTTTTTTCATTATTATTTGAGGAAATTACAACTAGAAAGGTTNTGACGATGTTGATACATGACTGCTAAGTTGTAAGGTAAATAAAGTACATATGCCCAACGCCAAGGACGAAGCCCAATAGAGCCCAACCCAATTCCTTTTTTCATTATTATTTGAGGAAATTACAACTAGAAAGGTTTTTAAATTTCCATTTTCATAAATAAGGAATGAAGTTTAATTATACAATAATCAGATTTTAATTGATAATTAATATAAATTAATAATAATAATATATCAATCTATACATCCCCCCATCCAAACCCTAAATTAAATTACAACCCAAACCTTTCTCTCCCCTTCACAGTCACCGTTATCTCCTCACCTACTGCCGCCGCCGTGCTCCTTCTCCTTCTATCTCTTCATCGGACTGCTGCGAAGATGTCGCCACTACCACCACCCGCAAGACGCCACTACCAAGAAGCGGCGATTTGAACGTCGCGGTTGGATGTTTCTTCTTCTTCTTCTTGTTTTGAGTTGTGTGGTGGTGCGAAGAGTAAGAGTCCCCATGGATCCCACTTGTCCAGTTGTGCCGATGTTGAAACACAGATGAAGAAGTCGGCTGACTCCCTCTTATAGGGAAGGACGTAGCACGGACACCCTTCTCAGATGAAGTGGGGAATGGTTTGATAAGCTCGGTAAGTGGGCTGCCAACATAATCTGTAATGATCTCTGAGGGAAAAGATACAAAAGCATCCAGGTTGAAATCAAACAGATCTTTACGATAAGTCAAGGATACAGAAACAACACCTTGTTGGGTGTCAATTGGAATGAAATTATGTCTCTTCATCAGCTCGTCCTCCACCCTTGAAAATGGAATAGCATATGTACAGACCTTGTAATTGATATCAAAATCACAATTTTGACATGAGCCTCGTTAACGAAAAGCCTTATATGCCGGAAGGAGTCTCAACATTGAATAAATGGAGCGTAAGAGTAATATTGATTTCTTGTATGTCTTCTTGTAAAAGGCTTCGCTGATTGTACGTCGCGGTTGGCTGTTTCTTCTTCGCTGGGGTAGTGTTTGTAACCAATTTTTTGTTTTTTTTGTGACCAAAACATTGGCTGAGGATCGGGACTGGAACTGGGGTGGGGTGTTTGGTGTATGTGACCGACATTTTAGTTCATTGTGACCCATCGATAAACTGTGATCTATAATTTTTTGTTCTTTTACCAATGAATTAAATTGTGACGTATAAAATTTTTATTTTGTGACCTCGAAATAATTTGTGATAAATTAATTTGATATTTTGTGACTGTAAA
>CAIGRS010066172.1:0-13454 GCA_903798395.1 Fraxinus floribunda | reverse complement strand
ACATTTAACAAAAAAAATATTTTTGCTGTAAATATGAAAAAGTCTATATTTTTATAATTTTATCTATACAATACGGGCCAAATCGGAACAAACCGTGACTCTTGACTCGCATGGGCTCGACCCGGATGGGTCAGTGGGCGGGCCTGGGTTGTAGTCCAAAATTGTGGGCCGACTCGGAACCCATAGCGGGCGGGCTTTTTTTTTTCAAGCAGGCCATTACCGGGCTCATATGTTGGCGGGCTAACCCGGCCCGGACCATCTGGGTTGACACCTCTAGGAAAGAGTATTAGTTAACTGCAATATGTCACTTAATGGATTTTCTTAATGTTAGTGTCTTCAAAATATATAAGTTTTGGACATGTAGTTAACCAAATTGTCTTAGACTCATAATCGATTATGTAAGTTCTTGATAATGAGTTTGGAAACATGAGTATATTAAGAACGAGATGTATATCTGAGATACACATAACAATCCAAAAAGGTACTTAAGAGAGATTTTAGATGTATATTGGGTCACAATATGTGACATTCATTACAACAAAAACTGTCTTTCAACATTCAAAAAATGTTGCGAAAGGCCTTTTGCAACGTTTGTGCGTATGTTACAAACCTCGATGTTGTCGTAGAGTATAAGGATACGAACACATTTTTTTAGCGTTGCCGAAGACCTTTTACAGCTTTTTTTAACGTTGCAAAAGACAGTTTTTTGCAACGTTTTTTGAACGTTGCGAAAGACAGTCATTTGCAACATTTTTTGAACGTTACGAAAGACTGTTTTTTGCAACAATTTTTTATCGTTGCCATATATCTTTTTACATTTTTAATTTTTTTATTTGTAAAGTGATTTACATAAATCAACCATAAAACATGATAGAAGATAACAATATCAAGGATGTGTTTGACACCCATTTTGGAGAAGAATTTGATTAGGAATAGTGATTGATAGAAGAATGTGTGGTTAAAAAGTAATGAGAATTTTGGATTTATGTGTAATATTATTTTATAAAATGTATGGTTGAAATAAAAAAATGAGGAAGAGAATAAGAAAAAAATGAATATCAAACAAGGGTTAAATAACTCCAATAATCATTATTAATTGAACTGCAAAATATAACAATATTCGTACAAATCTAGATCCAAAATTTTGAAGCACCTAAAAATCCTATACATTTTCAATAATAATAATAAAAGAACTACCACAAATCCTAAGCAGTGACTAAAATAGCCCTCAATCTCTACTACTCGTGCATCCCATTTCACAATTGTTTTCTGAGATCTTGTGAACTCGATAACTGTAGCACTATCTCTTAGAATCACCCACCCCTACAAATACACGTCCATTAGTAAAATATGAGGACAATGGATTGACAATTACTAAACGAGACATTAAAGAGAGAAGAGATGCCATATGAATAAAGCAAGGGCACTACAGCGCCCGGGATATTAAAGCAATGGTACTACAGTGCCTACTCAAACGAACAAATGAGACAAAGAGAATTCAAACTACAAATGTGTTAAGCTCATGAGTTATGGACACTCAAAAGTCCTAATTAGGAGATGATATGGCTTTACTTGATGATATTAGGGAATTAAGTCAAAACTTTTGAATTAAAGGTTCAAGGTTAAGTAGAACAAAGAGTTATATAAACAAAAGAACATTAGAGAATTGCAAAAGCATTATATACATTTGAGAAAACCCCAGAAAATGAGAGAAAAAGCAACAGAATTTCAGTTTAATCTAGTACTCCATAGAACTCAATTTTTGACTAAGGGAACCAATATTATTTCAATATATCACGAGCAAATTATTGAGATCTATAGGTTTTCTGGATGCCAACTATTCTTCAATTGCTTTCTCAGGACGAATTTGTAGGTAAGTAGAAAATGACATGTTTTATGATCCTAAATGTATATGTAGTCAGCATGAGAAGTAGAAAATGAAATGTTTTATTATCTTAAATGGATATGTTATTTTGTCTCCACAGGAAAAAAGTTGTGGACAGTACAAACTTCTTTCTCAGGGCATTAATTGAAACAAAATTCCAGAAAATGAATCGTATAAGAAGATTCAATAGTAAAGATGGTAGGAACAAATATCCAAGAGTTTGCACAAAATATTTATGTTAAAGAGATAGTATCAATATAGTTAAGTGAAGCTTGTTCATGCTATGAAATAGAAGATAAAAACTCGGTCATGCAACACGCCTATAAGTCCCCTATCGAGGATTAAAGGTAGGTTGTTGGGTCCCCTTGTAGGAACCACGTTCATGACCCATACAGATTTTCCAACTTCCAATAAAGCCCAATTGAAACTGCCAAAGTGAGATTAATTCTAGGACATTTCTCAGCATGTTGAAAGGTGGAGAAGAATCCTCATCGCCAGGTCTCTTTGGATGATCAGAAAATATTAGAGGTGAGAGCAGAGACCAATAATTGTGGACTGCTAACTTCCAGTTAATGGTATCCTCAGCAAACGCTTCTGAATGAAGACCTGATGCGGCGAGATAATTACTATGACGTCAATGTTTATGAACAAACAAAAAGGTCGCAATACATTTGAAGTGTATTTTTATCCTAAACTCCGATTTCCTTTGAGCATATTTGCGGTCCGTGTTTCTCTCACTTTCAAGGAGGCCAAAGGAATAGCATGCTATCTACAGAGGCTAACCTCTTTTGGTGTGATTGTGTTCATTAAATCCTCAATTCCGCGAGCAAACTGGAAAAGTCGTTCAAATTGCTGTATTTATGAAATTAACAGAAAAACACATATATGAAGTCAGCCGACAACAAAACTACAAGATAAAATCGAACAAATATCCAAAAGAATAGTCTGTAAAAGTATAAAAATCACCAAATGATTACATTTTGAGGATTCATCCTTACATTTCAAAGAAAGTTTGAAGCCGAGAATCAAAACTTTGATCCGATATTCAATCCCAAAATTCTTTTAGCTGAGCGTTGTTGATGGCGTCCCTGGTGATATTTCGACGCTGTCCAAATGCATCAAAAAGTTCTTGCACAAATTCTTTCAATTTCTTGTTCATATCTTTTAATATCACAAAAATATTGCAAGGATTAGATTAAAAACTGAAAAAGAAGAACAAGAGTAGAGCTTCAACGACCCCAAACACAACACACAAATCAAGACTTGTCGACATAAAATATCTTGGTTACAAAATCCCTATTCTCTCTGAAATATTCAATTTCCTCTCAAAAAAAGAACACCTAGAAAAAAGTGAGGAAAAATCGGATCAGAAATGAACTTACTAATCAAAACTCCCCGAATGAATAGATACATATTTGCTTCGATTTCTAAAAATTGAAGGGAAAACCAAGTAGCCTTTGCTTGGGAGCCAAGCTTGATGGCCATGCTACGAACAGAGGATGACCATAATAAAGATCTGGTTAGAAAGGAAGCGGCGAAGTTGGCCATTTCTTTGATTATGGAAAAGAGAGTGAGTTACAGTGGTGGCTTTACTGTAGAAGAGATGGAATCACAGGAAGAGTAGGGTTTGGGTTAATTAGGGTTTCTATCAACCCATATATAATTTTAAAAAGTATAAAAATTTTCGCAACGTTTATTAATTTGGGTTTCTATCAGCCCGTATATAAAAAAGTACAAAAGTTTTCTCAACGTTTAATAAACATTGCAAAAAGCAAAATGTCTCACTTTTTGCAATATTCAATAAACGTTGGAAAAAGGGAGACCTTTCGCAACGTTCAAAAAATGTTGCAAAATTAAAACATTTCGCAACATTTAATAAACGTTACAAAAGTAGACTTTTCGCAACGTTTAACAAAAGTTGCAAAAGGATTTCTTTTTGCAACGTTTGATAAACGTTGCGAAAATTAAAATCTTCTGCAACACTCTATGAACGTTGCAAAAAGGGGGTCTATCGCAGCATTCTGCTAAAAAACGTAGTTAAAACTCATTTATATTAACCAATTGTCACATTTACTTATTAAAATGTTGCAATAGACCCCTTTAGCAACATTTTATTAGTGAGTGTTCCCTTTTTAGTGTTGCAAATGATCATTTTTTGTGTAGTGATTTGACATTTTTCCCTAATAGGGGAGAAAATTTTGGAGAAAATTATTGAAATTGATATTATGTGTATTGATGAATCAGTTTTGAATATATAAGAGTTGATTTAAACTTCTGTTTCAAGTAGGTGTAATCTGTATACGAGTGTGAACTATCTATCCGAATGAGAGCTATCCAAGAACTATCTAATTTCAATAATTCTTGGTTTCAAGTGGGAGTTAAGAGCTATTTAATTTCAGTGATTATGGGTTCACAAAACCATTGGAGAAATTTGAAGAAAGTGATAGAAGTATATATGGAGTATAGAATTTCAACCTAATTTGAGAAGTGGTGGAAGTTCTAATTGGACATTATGTTTATTGTGAACATTTAGGTTCTTAAAAATTAAATGAAAAACTAATGAATTTATGATAAATGAAGCTCATTTTTTTTTTTTTTTTAGAGAAAGGTTAGACTCATATTGAGTTTGATAAACCTTTTTCTTGGCAGTGAGATTCATTTCTATATGCTGATGCTAGCCATGAACTAGTGTTTAAGTTTAGATTACACCAAATAGACTTTTAGACTATATTCATTCTCAATTGAGAATTGATTGAAGAGATATACATGAATCGATTTTTAAGTTTCATGTTAAAGGCTTCTGTAGTATTGTGGTGACCTTTTAGTTATACTTATAACCTAATATAGTTATCTTGCAGTGGTTACTTGAGTTTATAGGGTTTTCGTACAAATTTTCATTATGTGGATGAAGTCTACTGTATGTATGTAAAAGTCTGATGGTAGATTATAATTCTAATATTGATGTTGATGACATTATATTAGCTAAGCATGAGAAGAAGTGTATTGAGACAATTTTGAAATGCTCATCCTTAATTTTTGAGATGAAGGGCGTGCATTTAACAAATTATATATTTTGTGTTTAAAAATTATTCTAGTCGTGTTTCTCTGTCAAAAGAGATGTATACCATAAAGATTCTAGAATATTTAATTGTGAAATTGCTACTCTGTTGATGCTTATATGTCGAAAGGTGACCATATGAGTCTTCATATATGTTCAAGGAGATAAGTGCACAAAGAAATATCCAGAGAACCATATATAGTGCGATTAAGAATTAAAAGTTTGCCATGTTGTATACTTGCTTTAATATTTGTCATGCTATGGATCTAGTCAGTACATATCGATGTTGTCCTTAGAAAGGATATTGTGATACCTGAAGAATGTTGCTATCGGTTATTCTATTTGTTGTTGAAGGAATAACTTGTGATTGGAATAAATATGTAAATATCGACTAAAGATGAGAGTTAGTCGAGCACAAATAGTTATTAGACTTATATAATCTTGTCATATAGAATAGCAAGAAGCATATCTTGTTGCATATATCTTGATAGTTGAAGAAATTGTTTGGTATAGATGTATATGGCATCTAATGATATTAGTTGAGAATATGAGATCAATGATAATTATGCAATTATCTCATGTGTTGATGATCTCAAATATCATTATGGAACCAAATACTCGATAGTATTTCTGTGAGAGACGTTAACAAAGAAAATGTATTTGCAATATATATACGTAAATGATGGTCTATAATCATCACACTCTAAAGATGTTTAGAAATATACTTGTGTATAAGAAAAACTCTTGATTAAGTTTTATGTGCATATAAATGAACAATTTTGAATTCATGTGTAATCTATTGTTGGGATTACGAGATAATATTTTGCATGCACATATAAAGTATGTCAAATAGGTTGAGATTGTCTCACCTACATGAACAATTGCCTCAAATATTTTGGAGTGTGTTGAGGGGAGACATAATGATCATGTTGTGTACATGATTTAGTCGCCTTAATGAGATATTAAGATGAGATTACAATAAGTAATCGAAATGGATTATGCTAATTCATTAAACCTATTTAGTAGCCTAATCGATTTCTTGATTTGAGATTGCCTGGAGGAATGAACATAAGGATAACTCAAGTTAGGTATCAAGGAATACCTGAACTAGGATCTGTAGGTGTTGTTTTTTTAAAGGACGTGACATATGCCCTAAGAATTGGAGAAAATATCGTAGCATGTGTTTCATACCACGTGTGGTTTTACGATCAATATTAGGTAAATGAATGAATGTATATCTGCTTCTTCATTATGTGAGACCTTGAGGTTTATTAACCTCATATATACTCTTATGACTTTTGAATGTTTCTTGAGATTTTATTTTGACGTTGCTACTTTAGCATGTTGCAAATAACTATCATTGATTCGGTTTGATGGGACATGTCTAGGAAAGCATGTGATTTAAAGTTGAAGGATATAAGTATGAAATGAAGAATATTTTTACCAACATTTATATCTATATTCACCGGCCAGACAATTGTGTTTAACCATTTAGGGTATAGGACACAATGGTGAATACAACGATAAGATGTGGGGTTCAAATATGTTCCAAAAATATTTCAGGGATCGAAAATACTTGAATTAATGTTGGAAAATAAGTTTGGGGTATAGTGAGATATGATATTTCTCTAGTAGATCTACTATATATTCTTAACAAGTTTATAGTACTATGAGCTCTGATATTACTCACTGGTCGCACAATCTATTTATCATATGAATTTTTGGGAGATAGATCTTGAGAATGATCTAACGTGTGACATTCGTTGTCCCTTTATAGTTCGAATCAAGTCCATCATGTGCGAGTCGGATATGTTAGAAAATATGGGTCATGAGTCATCCATGTGGGTTAACCCGACCCACAAGTTATTAAAATGAATTGGAGGTAGTGGTTTGAATAGAATTCAAATTCATAACTTCTCTCAACTTCCACCAACTTCCAAACTTTTAGATAACTCCCATAACTTTGCCTTGCGCTAAGTATAGAGAAAAAAAGATGACAATAAAATTGTGAAAATTCGTATGGAAAATATCATCAAAATTGAAAGGCACCTAGAACCAATATTTTGGCATGAAAACTTACAAAAAATGACACTTTCATTGTGAACGGGATTTAGACCACTCGCAAGAAAATTGTAGATTTGCAGTTTTGGAAATCAATGTGATTCAACCATTTTAAGTAAGCATCTTGACCCGAAACTCATGTTAAAAAACGCTGCAAATTACTTCATAAAGCTGCGATGACAGGCTCAAGATAAGACTCACAGTTCTTTGCACATTGACTTTCACCCAAGCAGAGGTCCCAATATCCACAATCATTGCTCCTGAACTGTCCACCAAAATAAAAAAATTGATGAATCAGTGGGAATTAAATTTACATAATCCTTTTCACATATGACGTGTTACGTGAGGTCCTCCAATAATAGTATCAGTTTCTCGAATGGGCTACTGCTCGTTGGGGACAGTTGAATCACTCCTGGGACGTTGCCCGCTTTGGGGTCTTTCCCAATCATTATTTCTGTCATTGCGTGGCGAGTGTCGCCTCGTTTCCTCCTTTCATGGAGAAGCGCACCTCAGAGTGTTATTCTGGTGACTGCTATCTCTTGCATCGCGAGGATTACTTGAAGGTCGGTTCGTATTTCGATAATCATCTGTGTTATTGTCGTAGCAGCGATGAAAAGTGCAGTAAGGCCGCAGATCCCCTGGGGCCTATTTCAAGGCGTTCCCGTCTTATCCTCTATTTCTAGAGGTTAATGGTCGTCCAGTGTTCCTTGAAGGGTTTTTGCTTCGGACATCCCTCCAAAACAAAGTGTTCATGTTCAAGCCTCCTTTCAGAGCTAAAAGGGCCTCTTTATCTGTCACTTGTTCACAGTAAGTAATCTCATCAGTGAAACAGGCGAGGTAACTCTTCAGAGTTTTCCCTGCTGCTTACCTCATGTCTTTCAGGCACTGTATTGCCGCCTCTCCCTCCTTCCTCAAAAGATACTAGTTCAGAAATGCCTTCTTCAGGTCTGGCCAGCTTCTTATGCTAAGAGGTGCCAATCTGCTGTACCACACCTAAGTAGTACCGCCAAGAGTTAGGAATTTTTGGAGGGACAAAGTTATGGGACATCGGAAAGGTACGGAGTTCCCTGGAAAAGGGCAGGTTATCATCATCATCATCATCATCATCTAGTTCGAACGACCTGTACGATTCATCAAAGATGTTCCCATCTGTTGTTGGGCGAGGAGGATTCTGAGAAGCCTCGCCTCTGTCCCACCAATATACCACGTTTCGCCTCTCCCGTCTATTTCTAGGTGGAGGGGCTTGAATTTTGTCTTGTGTATGCTCCTGATGGCGAGCCGTTTGATGTGTGGGCTAGTTCATATTTCTAGGTTTATGTCCAATTCTATCAAAGACACTGGCAAACCTTTGGGGTCGTTCTTCATATTCTGGAGGGAAGTTGTCCTCTCCTGCAGGGGCGTTGGAAGTCGGCGTGTAGTTGGAAGTGTCCATTCCCACTTCTCTTTCAATGGGGATTTCGCCCTGGGGACTAAAATGAGTCCTCCTACTTGATTCTACTTCAGTTGTCTATGAGCTGATTACTGAGGATTTTGTGGCGCTTGAAAACCACCTTGATTCTGTAGCTGTATGAGGAGCTTTTGCATGGTGGCGTTCTGAACTGCGATGGTCCTCATATTTGCAGCCATAGTAGCCACTTCGGCAGTTAGTTGGGCTGTTCGGTTGTCCCTGCGATGAGGAGACACGTGTTATCAGATCCTTAGGGCTCGTCCTATCCTAGGTGTCCATCTGTCTTCCCATAGGTTGGCTAGTATTGAATGTATCTGACAAGAGCAACTGAATTGACCGTTTGGGTCCTGCCACACGTCCCATCAGTTAGGGATTTGAATTTGGGAAGATCGTAAGAGATCTTCGTTGGGGCTAGGCGAGGTAGGAGTGGAGTTGTAGAAGTAGAGTACGGGCCTTTGCATCCACGGTATATCGTACATGAGTTCGGTTCCTGTGCTAGCATCGATTCAGTTCGTCCGTAGTGTAATTGCTTTGGCTTATACGATCAGCTCGTCCTATGCATAATTGCCTCGACTGAAACGTGGCGCGATGCTGACCACCCCTGCTGACATGCGGCAGTTGACGTGGCGGGTCTGTTACAGGCTCGTAACAGAATTTGTTGAGGACAACTGTTGTGTACTTAATGTTGCTAACTTGTGACACTTGGGCCAGAACGCGCTCTTCCTCCAGAATTTTTTTATCAGTGTGAGGAAATCATCTACACATAAGAAAAAAGAAGAATACGAACATGAAAGATTAGAATAAAAATAAGTTGGAAATTGGTCATAGAAAAATTGCACGCAGTACGCTCTTACAAAAATAAAATACCCCTCAAACATAAAAATTATATATTATTGTAGAAATTATACTAGCTTCACTCATTGGCTTATAGCACATACAAAAACATATGCCAAAAGTAATTCAATTACATTATCATTACATCCCGGAAGACCAGTTCCTGCAAAAAGTTCACGGTATGTTCACGACATGGTTCTACACAGGAGTACATGGCATATATTTAAAAATGAAACTTCCTTGGGTCCCTAAAAGTTCTCTGAAAATCCACCATCCAGCCCCACCCCAGCATGCCACCTTATCTTATGATTAATCGCATGAGCCCCCATTCATGGGACTCTGTAAAATTAGACCCCACCATCTTTTTGTGCAACATTTTAGATGCTCCAGTCATCTGCAAGTTACTATGAAGAGATTGAACTTAAGAGTAAATGCATGTCTGTATATATGTGGACACATGTCTACTTCAGGCTTGATATAGGCCTTTCATCAGAGTGATTGGCATCATATAAAAGTCGCCATAATGCTCGAATAAAATTCCCTCCCCAACCCACCCTACTAAATGAAAACGTGATATCCTAGCTCTACCACTGATTCTATTGCTTATAGTGAGATGAGTTAAGGAGATGCTGAGATAAAAAGACGTGATTTATTAAAGATATTCTTTAGGCAGATCCCAAGAATTAACAATCCACGCAATCCATTAACTCAACTCTTTGCAGTTTTCCCAAAGCATATTCTATAGGACAAGAACATAAAAAATGTATACAACATAATGCAATTCCATAATCCATAACTCAAAAATCAATTACATAGTGTTTAGATTAAAGGGTACCCAAAACTCTATCCCAGTTGAAAAATATTGAAGAAGATCCTCGGGATGGAAGAAAAACCAGAAGATGAAAAGGTACCCACAACTCTTTGTTTAGGAGAATCCAAGATAGCTGAAGACGATGATGGGTTCAAATCTCCGACATCTTTAGATAACAAAACCCCAGTGATGACACAGTGCCAACCAGCTCCCAAGAAAATCCGGCTAGAACGATCAATGAAGACAAAAGCATCATCGCCGCCGAGAAGCCTCAAGTTTGATGTATTAGCGGCCGAGGTAGAGACTATAATTTCTCCAATATCTTGAACGTAGAAACGTAACAAATCATCCCATTTATAAATTAAAAATTTTTCAAGCTCAAGAAATCAATAAAAAAAAATACGTGCACATACTAATAAAATCATAAATTAGAGATTAGAAAAGAGATACAATCTTACAGATAGAGAACGGGGAGGATGCGGCGGCGGCGGCTCTCAGTGACCCAATCTTACAGATAGAGAATGGAAGAGGAGGAGGAGGAAGCGACAAATGCAGATATGTTTTCTTCTACAATGCTTGTCACCACAATTATCTTACTCATACATCCAAAAGAATTTAAAATAAAAAGATGGAATTGTCAATTACATATGCAAATTTCACATACCCATTTCACAACTTAGAGGTGGAAAGCAGCTTGCTAATTGAAATTTCTGCACATTTATGACTTCAATTGGTAGATGCCTGGGTCATATTTATCACTCTAGTGAGCGCATTCTTGCTCATTTTTATTCACATTTTCCATATCCCAGTCTTGCTCCTACTTTTCTATTATAATTTAAAACAAGAGTTTCATTTGTTCATGTAATTCATTTTTTCAATGTTCCATACCTAAAGATTTTTGGGCTTCAATCAAGCAATCACTGCATGACTGCTATTGAACTATGGTTCACAACATGCTCTTCAACTCAATTGACTTCAGTTTTCAAATACAATTTGAAACATCAGATTGTGTTTACATTAGACAATTGCTGAAATAATAGGGGAAGATGGCATATTTCTTTCACTTATCTCCTCTCGCAAAAGCCCAGGAACTAAACATAGACTTCATAGCAGCCTTTCTGTACCCGTAATTTAATAAAGCTAGTTAATTTCTATAAAGTAGTGTATAAGACAAAATGGAAATTCGTATGGAAAATATCACCAAAATTGAAAGGCACCTAAAACCAATATTTTGGCATGAAAACTCACAAAAATTGGCACTTAGGTTGTGGATAATAATCCCCTTCCATTGTGATCAGATTGAGATCATTGGAGTGCAAGAAAATTGTAAGTTTGGAGTTTCGAAAAGTAAGTGTAAGGACTATGGACACCACATATCTCCACATTGGTTCATATTGTCCACTTTAGGTTTAAGTCCTTATAGATTTGCTTTTGGACTTTACCCCAAAAGGCCTCATACCAATGGAGATATTGTCCTACACTTATAAACCCATCATATTTCCCATGTCTAGCCGATGTGGGACTTCTTTTGCTCCTATTGTCCATACTTATAAACCCATGACCCTCTCCTTTTAGCCAATGTGGGACTTTGGTCGCACATCCAACAATCTTTCCCTCGAACAAAGGACCACCTAGCCTCCTCTCAAACGATCATCCTGGATATCCACTCTCTACCTACCAGGATTCTCCACTCTCCTCTTCACCGTGTTGGGGTCAGGACACGTCCATGAAGCATTTGGAGAGCATTACCTGACTCGAGAGCTTACTCTATACCGGTCAACTCATCTTCACCGTGTTGGGATCAAGACACATCCATGAAGCATCCGAAGCACACCGCCTGTCCAATAGAGCTCAACCACGAATCCCATCTCGAGCAAACCGAGGCTCACCACCTTCGTTCGACATTTCGAGGAATTTATCCACACGGCTTAGTCTGGGCTTGGCTCTGATACCATTTGTAAGGACTATGGACACCACATATCTCCAAATTGGTATGATAGTGTCCACTTTGGGCCTAAGGCCTCGTGGATTTGCTTTTGGACTTTTTGTCCATACTTATAAACTCATGATCCTCCCCACTTCTAGCCAATGTGGGACTTTGGTTGTACACCCAACAGTAAGTTAATTCAACTATTCAAAAGATTTTGGAATTCATCATTTCAAGTAAGCATCTTGACCCGAAATTCATGTTAAAGTATGATGCAAATTACTTCATTGTTATCAGAGCCATAAAGTTGAATTCCTTGTTGTAATACATGCTCAAATATGCCATTACATGATACAATTAGGATGTGAATTTTATATGTAAGATTTTGAAACCTTATGTGGTCTTTAATGATATCTTTTGATAATTTACTACTTTCTATACATTAATAATTATGTAGTAAAATTAGTATTGTTAGAAATGTATTTTAATGAGCTTTCCAATCATATAAATATCTTAAATTTTGGAAATAAAACGAAGAAGTTATGAGGTTTTGAAGTTTGGATGTAAAGAAATGGTAAAACTCAAAATTTTATCACGTGATAACTTCTTCTGCACTGTATTTCATACTTCCTATTTGGTATGGTTGGATAGATCTTCTCGAGACCTTTCTAACGATATAAAGATCATTAATTTTGGTCTTAAAATAAAGATGTTACGGTCTCCCAAAATTTGGATGTAAATCTGATTTTTTACAAGAAGATTGATAATATTCGAACTTCATCACATGATAACTTCTTCTACACTATGTTTCATGCTTCTCATTTGATATGATTGGATAGATATTCTCAAAACCTTTCTAATGATATAAAGATTATTAATTTTGACCTTAAAATGAAGAATTTATGATGTCTCGAAGTTTGGTTGAAAATCTAAAAAGTTTGCATTTTTTTGCCATGTTGAATCTATGGTAGATCGGCTAATCCCAAACCTGGCCTTAAACATTGATTTTATAAAATTTGACTACAAAGATGAACTTAGAACGTTGAAATTAGTAGGGGTGACCAATTGAAAAGTTTTTTGAGAACGCACCCCATTTTTTTTTATTAATTTAAGAAAATTATTACACGTTGGTCCTGCAAGTGAAGGCGTGTTAGAGACTTGATTTTGGTTCTAAAAATTGTAGATTGGTCCTTATTCTTAATTTTTTTCAACATAAGTGTTAATCCCTGAATTAATCTATTAATTCGTGAATTGTTATGAATGCTAAGTGATAAGTGTGTTTTTACGCACTTGTATAATACCTAAACAAGCTAATTATTGATTAAAATGAGTGAATTTCTACTCACAATTGTGTAACATTTGCTTTTGTAGGCAAAAATCACCCAAAGGAAAGAGAACAAGACAAAAAAATGAAAAAGGGTACAAAAATGT
>CAIGRS010066169.1:0-10270 GCA_903798395.1 Fraxinus floribunda | reverse complement strand
AATTTTTGATGTCATATTCCATAAAATCATGAAAATTACATTGAGAAATTTGTTGCAAAATAATAAATGTTAATGAAATAATTGAATTTTTTTTTTTTTAAAAAAAAGCGAATTAGACGTCTTTATTTAGGACTCACGTTTAACGTATTTTTAACTATTTTCGATATCTGTTTGGACTATTCGATATACACATAATGTAGTTCTCGAAATAAGTTTTGAGATGACATAAACAATTTGTAGATTCGATTAGCGTACGATCATAAAAGGATTTTTAAAATTAGCATGTTATTGAAATTCAAATTTATTGTGATTTTGCCCCTGTTTGATTGAGATTAAAATCAAATTTTTAGTAAATTTTGATAAAAGTTAAATAGTTATGAATTCCATGAAATATGCTATTAAAATTAATTGTTAAGTTTGATTAAGATTAAAATTTAGATTTCAATAGTTACCAAACATGATTTTATATAATAAATAAATAGAAAGAAAAAAAAATCTCAAAAGTTAGGGGGGCACGTGCCCCCCCGGACCCTTGGGTCCGCCAGTGATAGGACCCACATCATATGATCACTTAAATTTTAATTTATTCACTTCCCAAACAAGCACTATGATATTAGAAAGTAATAATTTTCTGGAGAAGTCAAAACCTGAGACACGTATTTTAATTTATGGAAGCCTATAATAATTTGATCACCACTAATTCCACCAGTATAAATGGATATAAAGCAACAGATGGTAAAACTGAAAATCTAAAATTAAGAATGGCCTACACAAATATCAGAAATTTGTTGGCGTGGGTTGGTTGGACTCTCCAACTACACAAGCTTTGTCCAGGGGCCAATGGCAGATGCAACCTCAAGGAGGTTAGTTGTATCCACACGCCTGCACCAACCATAGTTATCTAAGATTTCCAACCTAGTGAAGCTAAAAGAAGTAATGAATGCGCAAAAGCAATACTGACTTGACCACGACTCCAGTCTTTGGAATTACTTGTGATAACAACCGATCAGAACCACTATACATGTCATCTCCAGCAACAATTTCCCCACCTTTCATCAAGAAATAAGAATCTTCACTATGTAAACCCACGCAAATCTCCAAAAAATAAACACAATTTTCATTAAGGTGACTCAGTCTAAATGCTTAAAGATATTTGTTTGTAAAGAAAATTTGTGGAGATTTGAAAAGACGCTAATTAAAATTTCAGCGAACAAAAATTTCATAATCTCGTCTGAGACAATTCTAGCTCAGGAGTCAGGAATGGACATAGCCTGCACAGTTAGAGACAGGATGAAACCTGATAACCAGATGTGCAGCTCGAACTCTTAAATAGGGAAATTAAAAAGTACCTGTCCCAACGAGACGAGTCACAGCTGCCAAGGCAGCCATTCCACTAGTAAAGCATAAAGCTCGATCTGCCTTGTCAAGCTTTGCAAGCAGTCTGATAAAATACATAATATACATTTAAGAGGGGCAAGTGTACAGCAATTATAACCATCTGAATAACTGCACAACCACATTATACATGGCAAATAGCAGAGACCTTTCTAAGGTGTCCCGAGTTGGATTTCCACTTCTTGTATTGTATAGTCATAAGGTCCATATTCTACTGCCGAAGGCTGCATAGCAGTTAAGCTAATCATAAGAATCAAATGTCAAATTTACTACCACCATGCATGTTTTCCAGGATAAATAGAAAGATAAAAAGAACTAAGGCATGTATAAGCAAAATGTAATCGTGTGAATCAAATGTCAAATTTACTACCACCATGAATGCTTTCCAGGATAAACAGAAAGATAGATAGATACTAGGGCATCTGTCAGCAAAAGCATGCAGAGATAGTATATCTAAAAGTGCTTATATACTAACAGTGAAGAATAGTACCAGATGGCTTACAACAACAAATAACTATAAACTTATGAAAGATCCAAGGAAACCTTCTCAAAGTTAAAGACATCCACAGAATATTACTTCAGAATTCAAATACAGATTTTTGACTCCTAAAGTTCAAAGTTCTACAAAGTTCTATAGAGAGACCTATCCGCTGAGCGGCAACAGAAATCTTAGAATCGTGGGTAGTGCCTCTACAAGAGATCAATTAGCCAAGGTCAAAACGGGGATCGAAATCTGGAAAAATAATTTGAAATTAAATTATATCAAACCCCAACAACGTCAATATCAGAGTAATAAACTTTCATTGCTATGTTAGCATTAAACTTTTCGTGTTCTGCTTGAAACTTATTCCTGATTACTCTCTGCTTTATATATACATATATATAAATTTTGTATTCTCTTCACAATTTCATTTCAACGAATATTTTAATCAATGGCTGCGTTAAAGATTCAGCAGATAAACAATTAGAAGTCTATATATCCTTTGGTGATGAAAGGTAACTGAGGAATTACTAATAAAAAACCAACATTTCACAAGAACCTAAAACATTTAGGTTCATGTTTCCGAGTGAACTAACATAAAAGCATTCCTTACACAACTTTTCAAATGGGGCCCATAATTTCATTACATATTAAAAACAAAAATGCATTTTCTTTTTCAACAATGAGTGGAATAAAAAATTACCTGCTTGAAAGTTGCTGTTTGATAAAAAGGCGTACTTAAGGCACCATAAGGATCAAACTCATTACCGAAGTTCATCAACATTGTTGAAACACTTGGCTCCCCTTGGAAAGTGGAAACTCATCTCCATAACTTCTGTTTCTGCCATCAATTTATATATTAAGAACCTGCTGCTATAATGAACTTAATAATTGCATACATACAGATACATATATCTCAAGTAAAACAGACTAACCATTTGAGCATTTGGCAAAACCATCAGCCAAAGCGGATGCACTCACATCCATCTCTTTGTCTTTCAAGCAATTTAATGAGAAGTTCTTACCACTCAGCCAGTGATTTTTGCTACCCAGCACGGTTGTTTTGCACCCATAAACCGAAGGGAAATTTCCAGTCATAAAACCCTAAAAACAGTACAAAATTAATTAGGAACAAATTGGTTCAAAAGTTTATATTCGAGTTTTATCTCTTTTGTACTTGAAGTGGAAAGGCAATCTCTAAATTACATGCCAAAAAACAGAAACATTTTTCTATTAAAGATTTAAACTTTAATTTGTGCTCTTACACATAATAGAATATTCATTTAAAAAAATCTGCCTACGCAGTATGTATCAACATTGTTCAAACAACAAATTCAGAGACTATGAATCACAATGAAACCTATCAATACTAGAAATTTAATTAAATAAAAAAATCTTTAAATATGAAATTCCATAAATTTCTCACATTTCTTGGCTCTCTAGCTCTGTAAATGAAATAAGAAAAACATAAATTCGGAAATATTTTCTTTTCTTTTCCAACATTTTCCTCAAATTCATAACACCTTTTCATGGCCAATGACGGAAAAATCTGGTATGGGAACAGAAATGAAAATGAAAATGAAAATTTAAGTGGGTTTAATGTTAAATCAAACAAAACAAGCATACAATTCTCAAAAAATATATATAACATGAAGCCTATTTAAACACAAAGCTTTAAACTTTCCTAAATTTACAACGATTTCAACTCAATTCAAACAAAACCCTTCAATTTTCACCCCAAAATAAACGTCACAAGAACCCTTTTGTAGATGCAAATGATACAAATCTATGTGTGTATAAACACACAGAACCCACATATGGACACAGAATTAATCTATTTGTACAACCGAGGTTCACAACCTCGGGTGACAACCACTCACATGCATGTGGGGTCCGCATGTTTAAAAAAGCCAAAAATAAGAAAGCGGACCCTTNAATCTATTTGTACAACCGAGGTTCACACAACCTCGGTTGACAACCACTCACATGCATGTGGCGTCCGCATGTTTAAAAAAGCCAAAAATAAGAAAGCGGACCCCCCATGTGAGTGGTTGTCAACCGAGGTTGTGAATCTCGATTGTACACGTAGCATGGTTGTATGTACACATGCACGCGAAGAATTGAGGCGGTACTTACATTCCCTTCAGTCGTGTAAGGACACTTAAAAGAGTGATTTGAAAGCAAGAGATGAAGCCGCCATATAAATTTTTGAGAACTTCTTCACTGGCAGGGCCTCTTCACAGCCCCTACCAGGTTTAGACACATGGGTGGGCCACAATTCTTTTTTTTTCCTTTTTAATACACTAGGTGGGGCCCGCGCTACAGTGAGATGGCCTGTAAAACACCTGGAAATGAAACCCTGGCAAAGAAGCAAAAATCTAAATTTTTTACTGTACCAGAGAAAATCAAAAATAAGAATATGGTGATTTATTAAAAAGGATTTATTTATGAATAAAATGCTTTCAGTTTATGCGTCTTATAGAGAGAGAGATAGAGATAGAGAGAGAGAGAGAGAGAGACCACCCCTGTTTGATTGATTCCATTTAATTACTTTAGCCCCGTTTGGCAATTAAATTAAAATTTATTTTTTTCTCCCTTATAATCAACTACACATTTTTCAATAAAATATTATTATGGTGTGTTTGATTGTTAATATTTTTCATGAAAGATATCTTTTTTTCTATTCAAATTCTTACTTTTGTGCTGTTTGATTGTCAATATTTTCCATGGAAAATATTTTCTTACTTTTTATCACGTGATTAGATTTTTCACAAAAAACAAGGAAAACATTTTTCTAAGGGTGAGGTAGATTTTATTTTTCAGACAATTGATAATTACCATAAAACCAACCACTCTCTCTCCATGCAAATAATTTCTAGGTAATTCAATTGTCTAGAATTTATTTTCTTTCCATGTAAATTTCATGCTTGCAATCAAACGCACCCTTAGTATATTACAGGTAAATGTAAAAACCCTTTTTCAACCACACATTCTCCAAAAAATTACTATTTCTCTCGTTAAAATGTGAAATAATGACAAGCAGTAAGTTTTGATGAAATTGACATACCCTAAACATTGACAATAATCCATGGAAAATACTGGAGTTAGCTGCAAGCACCTTATCGTGCACAACACTCATAAGAGAGAACATGAATAAAATCTTGATTTTTGAGGAAAGAAAAATAAATTAAAAAAATAGAACCTATGAAATTATCGTCCACCGCGTGTCTCGTCCTATATTACAAATTATAAAAACAAAAATATAGCATGCAAATATAAAATTTTAAAGAATTTAAATCAACCTTTGTATACTAATTTTATTTTTTAAAAAAAAAATTACTTATCGTCGCGTTTCTATCATATCATATCATTGCTTCGTAGATTCTAAAACGACATAGCATTCTTGATGTGTTACGTATTTTAATTGTCAATATCTTCATTGTTAAAAACATAGATGTTATATGTTAAGAAATTTGAAAAACACATATCTGACAATACAAGATTTACTAATTAAATTTTTGAGTTATATGGTGAAAAAAAAAAAATCTGCTTGCAATATTCATTTTATATATCTATTAAAATTATGTAATCAACAATGTGGATTTTACAGGGATGCAGCTTGAAAATGATGTTGATTTTATTACATGTGTATTAGTGTTAACTGATTTGTATATGTTTTATTTTAAACATAAAGAATTACTTTTAGGATAGAGTCGACATTTATCCTCTTTAATTCTTCATTTTTTTATTAAAAAAATTTATATATGAAGTTAACTCCATCTCTTTTTTCCCTAAACCCTATTAACTTTAATACCCAAAAGGACGATTAAATATTTTCATCTCTAAAGAGCAAGTGTTATTTCGGTGACCTTCGAGTAATGTTTTGTAAATGCATGCCTTTATGAATTTGTTTTAATATGAAATAATAATCTAAAGTTCAGTGATCATACATGAGACACAAGTTATCATCGATTCATAAACTTTGGTTTACGACCGAACAAATGAACTACGAGAATCGATTCATAGTTCATTCGTTCGGTCGTAAGCTAAAGCAACTTCTATTCAACCTTTTTACATACTTCACTTCTTGTTACAATAGAAACGCATTTAAATGACACTATCTGCCAATAAGATTAGCTGTCAAAATGTACATCTATCCAATAGTAGATCATTTCGATTCAATGTCAACTATGCTTCAACCTCAAACGATCGTTGAGGAACATTATGAAACTAAGCAAATGTAATATCAAAAAGAACTTCAAGACATTATAACCATTCAAGACCATAGCAAGAGCGTGAAAAATTGAAGTTTCTTATCACTACTTTTTGAGTAGAAAAATTATTTTACCTGTTCTTCATATTAAAATGTTGGTCTAGAAGAAACCATCAGAGGTTTCAATTGATCATTTCTGGAGAATAATTCTGAACTATAAACATTCTTTAATAGAATAATTAACAGAAATTGTGAGAAGGCTTAAAATAATTCTTACACAACCCATACTTGCTTGTAAAATATATAATCTAAGTGTAACTATACATCACATCTAGTTAGACATTTGAACTAAATATTGTAACTAAATTACAACTCAAAAGTACAATAATAATGTGACAACAAAATGTCACAATTCCAACATCCATAAACAACCTAACAGCAGATGAAACCAAAGTTGTCTGTTAATATATCCCCATGATCCCAATACATTAGCTTTAATAAAATTACAAATAAGACCTTAACTAACACAAAATAATAAAAATTCCTATTTTTATGAAGTTTAATTAAAAAAAAAAATTAGAATATAACTGTGGCCATTTCAACTGAAAGAAATTATCCGAAAGAGTATTCAATAGGAGTTTGAAAAACAAATAAAACCCTAATCATCTTTATTACGAGAATCTACGATACATATCATTCACTATAGTCGAACCTTATTGGATTAATGCAGAGCTGGAAAGAAAGAAAGAACTACGAATTTTCTTTTTTTAAAACGGAACTTATTGTTTAAAAGTAAGATTGTAATGATTTTACTATAAAAAATTTTACAATATGCCACATTTACACTCTCTCTTAACACTCTTCCACATAACAATATCTAAACTCTTGATTTTGAACTCATTCATAACAAATCTGTGCATATTTCCTCCATGTAAGGGGAACGTCAACCATAGTATCTTACAAAATATACATATAGCATTATTCAAGTTTTTATCGTCGAATACATGACATGTTTACAAGATCGAAACAAATAAACCTTACATCAAATTTCATTTGTCAAAATTTGGAGGTCAAATAACAGGTAACCATGATTAGAGTAAGATGTCTTGGTTGGTGGCTAAAGGATTGGATGAACATTAGTTTGGATAAAGTCAATTATTTTAAAATGTAATTTATTCAAGCATTCACACCTAACAAATTATTTGTGATGAACAAGTTCATTTAGTTATAGATCTTGCTTGGTGTATACTTTTTCATAATGTTTAATAATTATGAATTCAATTATTTAATCATCGACGATTCGACAAATAATCTCTAGTTAAAGATTCCAAGTATTCGTATAACAAATTTTAAGTTGTGAATTATTGGGTATAAAACATTTCAATAATTTATTTTATGTGCTTGGTCTAAATTTTTTAAAATACATGGTTTATCTCACTAGTAGGAAATGAGAATTCGAGGCCTAATGACCCTCTTGAGGATAAAGGATGACTTTGATCCATTTTTATCAGCACTATCTAGAGTATTAAGCATAATTGGCCGAATTATATGGTCTATAGGTCAGATACGACTTCTCTTTTTACCAATAATTGCACTTATTTTATTTTGTAAGTTGATTTATAATCTGATAATTTATATGATAATAGAATTTCGATATAATAACGAAAATGTCTTCACTTTTTTATTTTATATCGAAATAAAATTGTTTTCGATTTTTGATAGCCAGTCAAATTCTTGTGACAACAAACCCATGATAATGTCTAACTCATGCTAAGAAAACCAAAAATTTTCTAAACTTTAAATGTCACAAATGGGTAAAATTTTACAAAGGGGTTAATTGAGAATATTTGAACTTAAGGAGGCAAATGTGAATCTTCAAGAAATTAGGGGGATTATTGCAACATTCTTGAAACATCTGTCATTATTGCAACTCACGACGACCAACTTCGTAGATTCCAAAATTGTCAGAAAAATCCATTATACGGATTGCACCCCCAGATTTATCCATAGATACCATTTTGAAGAATCCAAAATCAAGAAAGAGTTTGGTGGGTTGTGATTTTGTCTGTTTATTTAATCTGAAGCAAGAATCTTGGGCCAATCTTGAAAGTATTGCATCAAATTGAGAAATTTGATTCTCGGATTTGATTATTTAATCTAGTTCAAGAGAATCAAGAAATTGTGTGCGGTTTTTTGGAAAGGTTTTGGGTTTCGAGAAATAGTTAAGAATTTGATGGTTTGGAAAATGGAGCTGAGGGTTTGTTTTTGATATGGGTTCGCCTTAAATCTAACTATTTCAATTTCTTTTGATTGTTTCTTGAATCAGAGTGAAACAATTGAAATTTTGGAGAATTGGTACATAAAGACAATGGCGATGCCATGGAATATGACAATTTGGATGGCAAGTATGATATGGATGGCACTGACTGGTTGGGTAGTTTCTTGTTTAACTGTTGCTGATGAAATTGCTAATTCTCTGCGAACTGGGGAAATTAGCCCTTTCCATGTTGGTTGATCCAAGAAATGGCTGTGAATTTAGCTCGTTCTCTGGTTTGATCTTTTCAACTTACTGTTTTCCTTTTTCTTTTGGAATGAAATTTAATGTTGATAGGCTGTCAAATTTTATCAGTGTGAATAGTAATTTGAGTATTTTTACTGATGTGAATTTCGAGTCTTTGAAAGAGAAATGACAGGATACACGATCTATATTCATGGAGAGAATGTTAAATTTACGGTGCCTTGAGTCAAATTTGTGATTTTTATGATTGAATTTCTGTTGTTAGTTTGAGCTCTGAAAATTAGAATTCTTGACTTTTATATATGGGTTTGAGCTCTGGAAAATTATTTTTTTGTCAAATAGTTGGATGCTATGTTGTGTTAAGGGCAATGGGGACAGTGTTTAAGGAGGGTTTTTTTCTTGTCCAAGCCATAGTTTGTTTCTCCATATCCATTTCACTCACGGTGCAGCCCATACGAGCATCTGTCATAGTTATTATATTCTTTTAAGCTCTTCTGGTTTTTTCGTCCTTGCAGGGCGTTTATGGTTCTTGGGTTCTTTGGTTTATTAGCAGGCATTTTTAAGTGCTTAATTAAGAAAGTGTAAGACCAGAAATGAGATGCAATCCATTGGACAGGTATTAGCAGACAGTAACCAATTACTCTTTCCACTTACATAAATGTCAAACTGAGAGTATTTGTTACCTTCAGCTTAAATTTCATTATTCTACCCGCGCCCAAAACCAAGGGAAGCTCACACTCCACACACAAAATTAATGATTAAACAACCAAATAAAATAAACACAAAAACCCAACCCCTACCCCCAAAGAATACACAACCATCGTACGCTTCTCTCCCCTCTTTTTTATTAGCTAGCTGATTAAAAGGAAGATATGTCTAATTCTATCCAGAGAATCAAAACAAACACCAATGCCACCAATTATTCAGTCCAAACCCTTTGTCATACTTTGTCACATAGTAATTGAGCTTAATTTCACAAACAATATCTCCTAAAACTCTCTAGTTAGTGTCCAAACCAGTATTTCCTTAACCTTAATGGCCTGAATTGCCAACAAAGTAATCAACTCGGTCCCAGAATTATCATTCTCTTGAATAAAATTCTCAGAAACCAACCCCAAAAATGCTGATACCATCATCATTGGCTCCCAATTCAAACAATAACCATCAAAATATTATTTCGAAACCACAGAAATGAAAAGTAAAAACCAGAAAACCAGAAGCAATATATAGAAGAGGGAGGAATCGAACCCAGAGTCTACTTGCGTCTGGAATTTGTTGCTACGAATACTTGTTTGTGACGAAGGTAGGACCCAGAGTCGAGTTGCGTCGGATTAAATGGCTACACGGCTAGGGGAAGTCCTCTTCAAAAGATCGAACAACAAAAATGAAACGGAAGAAATTAACAGTGAAAACCACAAACCCATATACAATATACAGGAGAGGAAGGAATCGAACCCAGAGTACAGTGGCGACGAAGCCTGTTGCTACGGTGGCGACGAAGGCTGGAGATGAGAGAGCGAAAGCAATCTTGGGTCGAGAGAGAAGAGAGGAGCGAGAGAGAGAGCGAGGACGATTAGGGTTAGGAAGAGAGAGTAGAGAGGTCGAGATATTTGGCGGCGGCGGACTGTCGAAGCGGAGAGGGCGGATTGTCGAGGTCGAGAGA
>CAIGRS010066159.1:0-12337 GCA_903798395.1 Fraxinus floribunda | reverse complement strand
CTGATTCTTAAGAACCCAACGGGCCCTCAAAACTCTGATTTTTAAGAATCCAAAGGGACCTCAACAATTGAGGCCCAACGGTCTAGGTTGCCTTGGGCAAGGGCCGGCCCTCCACGCTGTAATCGGGTTCTGTGAACCTGTATATACGTGCAGCACCGTCCTCCTTGGAATCCTTAGCTCCAAATCTCGGAAGAAATTCATCAATTTTCATCGCAAGGAATACAAAAATCACAAAATGGTGCGTAAACTATTTTATTCATTTGTATATCGTTTTAATTGTTCATTTATATTTAGGGTCTAGGGTTGTTATTGCGACGTGTTGGTTTTCATTCAGATGTTTCGACATATTATTATTTATTTATTTATTTTTAATTTTCACGATCTGAAAACATAATTGATGTATTGTATTGGTTCTTGATAGCGTTTTAGGTCTGAATACCTGTTACAGCGCAATTGTGATTTGACGATTGAATAATTTGTTAATCCATGGGGATCTTTAGAAATTAACAATATTAGTGTAGAAATTGGCTGGGTTACGTGAGATCAATTTTTATTAATTGTTCGCTTCTGGACTGAAAGGGGTTTGAGATTGTTTCTTTCGTTTTTTTTTTTTTTTNAGAGAAAAAGATATCTATTTTGGGTTTATTTCATTAAGTGCTTAAATTGATTTGTATAACGTTCATTGATGTAATCTGATTCAGTTAGCGCGAAGCAGGAAATTTTTTTTTATTTAATGTATTGAAAATAATCTTTATTTTTTCAATGCAGTTCTGTTTGAATTACTTTATTATTTTGCTACAGTTCTTATATGTATAGAGATGGAATTTCTGAAAAATATCTTTATTTTTAACTACAGTTATATAAATGAGCACTTATTATTAATTTTTTTACTATTTTCTGCAATTCTTGTATTCTTAGAGATAAGATGTAATTTTTTTATTATATACAGCTTATGATTTACTTTAATATTTGATATTTCAAGTGACTGAAGTAAATTTATTTGGTTTCTGCAGTCATCGCTTGCTGCTGCAAGAGCAGATAATTTTTACTATCCTCCAGAATGGGAGCCAAAAAAGGTATGTTTATGCCACATATCAACGGTTTGATTTTTGCAGTGAGTTATTTATTTTGGGGCTTCTTACACTGCTCTTTTTTTCAGGGTGGGTTGAACAAATTCCATGGACAACACGCTTTGAGGGAGAGAGCAAGAAAAATAGATCAAGGCATCTTGATTATAAGGTACAGAGTGTTTGATCATTAATTTGCAATGTAGTTAGTTTATTCACAGTATCATTTTTCATAACTGTGTTAAACCGTTCAAAATTTTAGTAGCATGGTGAGAAAACCAAGGAGGTGGTGTTTGGGTGGCCTAGGAAATAAGAATGTTTCCCCTAGCAATATATCACGTGTGAGAATTTTGTATTATACAGAAGCCTGCAGTTAGGTTTTTTATTTATCTTTCTTCTGTATGACAGGGCAATATGAGCGTATAATTCTGAATAATTGAAAGAGACTAAGAAAAACTTGTGACTAAGTAAATGTTTGGATATACAGAAATGTTGAATGAAAACCCTTTTTCTCCCTACTCACTAACTTGATGAGCTTGAGACCTTGAGTGGTGTTGTGTAACTTTGAGTATACACGATATAAGGTCTAACTTAAGTACTATAACCACCATTTAAGTCTTAACTACTTGTCCATGTATGTATTATTTTTAGTCCTAAAGCTGTTTAATACTTTCTCCTCGGGATGTCTGCTTCTTTGAGAAAACCTTTGAAAATCTTGTCACTGAATGGGCAAAGTGCTTAGGGTAGTATCATACGAACGGTAGGGTAGCTTGAAGCACTCAAATCATTTTAAGCGAGAGCAGTGTGTTCTAACCTGTCAAAGTTCTTGATATCTTTTAAGAGCGTAAACCTATGACCATTCTCAAAAACATGTTTGAAGACACTGATCCAATGCTTTTATTCATAATGTACTTGTTACTGAGTGTTTCAATTGTCAGTTTCTTTGTGAGAGCAAATTGTGTTTGGGTGCATTAACAGAACTTCAAAAATACTTATTTTATCGGGACACGTCTGTCTGGTCAAAGTGCTAACCTGGTAGGACAATACATTTTCTTCACAAAAACTGTGCGGGTGAAGCTTTTTGGATATTAGATACTTCCCAACTGTTATGGAGGTTTTCTGCCCTTAAAGAAGAAAAACATCAGCTTGATTTTGTAACTGATGTAATATTCCATCGATACATCTTTTTTTATACTTGTCTAGAGAGTTTTACTGAACTGCAAGTGTGTTTGGGATTGCTCTCGTGCTTTTGTGATGCATCAGAATCCAATGAGATTATAGAACTGAGAAAATTTGTCTCATGTTTTATTGTTTTACCAACAATTCAGAAAAATAAATTTGTAATTCATTCAACTATGAACGCAATTGCATGATCAAATGATCCATACAAACTTATGGATATTCCTTTGATTCCCTCATTATAGGCATAGTAGAAGCAGACAACAAGAAAATAACTGATTTTTGCATGTAATTTCCATTTTTCAGGTTTGAGATGCCATTTAATATTTGGTGTGGTGGATGTGAGTCCATGATTGCAAAGGGTGTACGATTCAATGCAGAGAAAAAACAAGTTGGAAATTATTACTCCACAAAGGTATGCTATAGTTGATAATGCTTATTTACTTCTTGCTAATTAGGATTGCTAACGGCAATGATCTATTTCCTTTTCCAGATATGGAGCTTTACAATGAAATCCGCATGCTGCAAACATGAGATTGTTATTCAAACAGATCCAAAAAATTGCGAGTACTTAATTATTAGTGGAGCCCGTCGAAAGATTGAGGAGTATGACGCAGAAGATGCTGAAACTTTGGCACTTCCAGTAGATGAGGGTGAGTATTTTTACCAGTTACTCTTGAATATCTCACCATGTCAAGTTTACAACTAGTGCACCACTATTGCCCGCATTCCACGGGCTCATGCTGTTTCAACTTAAAAGCAATCGTATTACCTCCTGAATGAACAGTTTATTGTGTTATCATACTAAATGCTGCTCTCTGAGATCTCGTTTTTACACTAAACAATGGTTTTCTTCTGATATCCAAGGGCGTTTGCAACTTTACTGGAACTATCTGGATTTTCTCTCTGGATGCCTAATACATCTCTTCTCCCCGAGCACTTCAATCTTCTGTAAATGATTTCTCTAGATCTAAAATTATTTGTTCTTTTGCAGATAGAAGCAAGCTGGTAGATCCTTTTTACCGTCTTGAACACGAGGAAGAAGATATAAAAAAGAAGAAAGAAGCAGAACCAGTATTGGTGCGTCTTCAGCGAGTTTCTGATGTGAGGCATTCAGATGATTATGCCTTGAACAAGGCGCTCCGAGCTAAGCTCAGGGATCAAAAGAAAAGAGTAGCTGAAGAAGAGGCTATTTCTAGGAAATCAGGACTTGGGATAAGACTTCTTCCATCTTCTGAAGAGGACGCTGCTGCGGCTTCCCGCATAAAATTTGTTTCTAAGTTTGACAAGAACCGAAAGAACAAAAGGGCACTAATTCAGTCCGCTTCAATATTTTCCGGATCATCTGGATCTGCATCCGATAAAAGACGGTTGGAGCTGGAAGCTAAGAGGAGAAAGATAAATGCTGCCTCTGCATCAAAAGTATTGGTAGGAGGATTTAAGCCATCATCATGGTCTAATGCTGCTGTTCCTTCAGTAAAGTTTAACAGGGCTTAAAATGGTCTGTCACGCATCGTTGAATATGCGGTTTCTCATTATGCGTGATAGTTTTTGAGTTCAATGTTTGGCCTAGTTACCAATCAAATAGTGTGCGTGCGCTTGTGTGTCTAAATGCTATATAGCCTGTTATACAAGATTTTCATATCCGTCCTGCATGTAGGTTATGGTTTCATCTTATAATAATGAAAATGTGCCAAGTGTTCTCTTATGATCATTGTTCTATGGTGAACAAGAATGATATCAATGTTATTCTTGCATTGATCTATTGAAAAAGTTGGCCTATGCAGTCTAATGTATTTCATAATAAGCAGATGTTTAAGCCCTGAGTGTTGATTTATTTTGCAGGATTGATCTTAATTTGACTCAACTCTTCTTCCTGATCCCAGCCTCGCTACGTCTTATTCTTTGATAATGGGGACAAAAATAATATCTTAGTACCCTTCCTTTCACAAATCCAAGGTCACTGGGAATCCTGTATTGGTACTGTCGTCGTGTTTTGAATTTTATAGTTCTTCAGTCGTACACAGCCTGATTTTCAACCTATGCTATCATAATTTTCTGAAGCATGAACAAGGACATTTGAACACTTTCCTTGCCTGTCATTATTTTTATTGAGTGCAGGATTGAATAAGGCACAGCAACCACTACCAATCTGAAACAAGAGTGTTTTCCTTCCTATCTTTATGATAGTCAATGACACTCAAACTAGTCACTTCATGTTAAAAGGCACTATTTAAAGCATTCAAATTCGATCTACTATCTCATCCATTATCTCCAATTATCGATTCTCGTGCTAGCTGAGCAACGAGTTGTGTAGTTCTTATTTTTTTTAGGAGTAAAGTTATTTATCCCTGTCGAGTTTATAATTTCAGTCCATATGACGCTCATGTGACATTAAATGATAAATACAATTAAATAAATAATTTAATTTTACATTTTATTTAACATATCACCTAACACCATATTGATGAGATTATAATCCTTTTTAAATTCATTCTTTAAGAAGCCTAACAAATTCAAGCCCATGATTGAGGTCCATTTTTGGCCAAAATGTATTGTGTAATGAATTAATTGTTCTCATGGTTACTGAACTTGTGTCTATGTTTTCAATTGCTTACAAAAATTTAAAATGTCAAAAAGACTTTAGAAAACGTTGGATGTTATTCACTAGTATAACTTCTATGTAAAAGCTCTAACGGAATTTGTGATGTGGCTGATGGAATGTACAAGTGGCGTCCTGTCACGCCGTTAAACTTTGAAATGGTTGAATTTTGATCACTAAACTTTGGAAAATATCTTTGATTGTTCACTAGTTTTTGGAGAAAAAAAAAATCTTCCATTACTCACTAAACTTGAGGTGGTCAAATTTTGACCACTAAATTTGCGATGGTTGAATTTTGGCTTCTAAATTTTGAAAACTCTCTTCTATTCCTTGCATTAAATTTGGATTTAATTAAAGCTCGTTGTTAAAATTACAACTTATTGTATATTTTGTTGCAAAATTCAAATATTATGTAAGACAACGTTTGCAAAATCGTGCAAAGAAAGTGATGATTACTAAATGCAATTGAATGCCCAATAAATTTGTTATTAGAAATTACTTTTAATATTTGAATTTTACAACAAGATACACAATAAGCTTCTGTTTGGTCGGGATTAAAATTAGATTTTAAGCAGATTTTGATAAAAGTTGATGAAATGTGTAATTAAAAAATTGTGAGTTCTATAAATATGTGGTTCAAACTAATTGTTAACTTTGAGTTTGATAAAAATCTATATTTTAATTCTTATCAAATATTGACTAAGCCTTTGTTTGGTATGGATTAAAATCAGACTTTTAGTAAATTTTGATAAAAATTCATGAAATATGTGGTTGAAAAGTTGTGGGATCCATTAAATATGTAGTTAAAATTGATTATTGACTTTGGCTAAAATTAAATTTGAATTTTAATCGGTACCAAACATGGACTAAATTTGTTATTAAAATTAAATTAAATTAAATTCAAATTTTAATAAAAAACTTCCAAACGAATTTTTGATTAAATCCAAATTTATTGTGAGCAATAGAAGACGTTTTCAAAATTTAATGGTTAAACTTCGATCATCTCAAAGTTTAGTGAGCAATAGAAAATGTTTTTCAAAATTCAGTGAGGAAACAAATTCTTTTTTTAAATTTAGTGGCCAACATTTGATCATCTCAAAGTTTAGCGATCAAAATTTGATCACCTTAAAGTTCAGTGTGCAGTAGAAGATTTTTTCAAAATTTAGTAAGCAAACACAAGCATTTTTCAAAAGTTTAGTGACCAAAATTCAATTATCTCAAAGTTTAACAACGTGACGGGATTTCACGTGTACATTCTGTGGGCCACGTCATTAATTCTTATAGTGGTTTTAAACGAAAGTTATACAAATGAATAAAGTCCAATATTTTTCTAAGTTTAATAGTCAAAACTCGACATCTCAAATTTCAGTGAGCAATTGAAGATATAAACATAAGTAGTTGTTTCATCAAACTTAAATCTCTACTAACCATTCTTTGATTTAAAGATAATTGGGATATGTTTGCTCCATTCAACATTTATAACTGTTGGTGCATATTCCACATTATTCACATCGCCAAAAAGTACATTTTTTCGAATCCAAAAACAGTAAGCTCCCAAAACGCCGTTTGATTCAGAGAAAGGAGCATGAATTTTCGGCTGATTTTCCGAATCTCCCCAGACAAGCATGACCATAGTACCATATCTTTTTTCTGGGACAAATTCTGATTTTTTAAGATATTCTTTCACTTTTCTAACCGTACTAACTGACACTTCGCAGTTTGATCACTCATGTATCAAGAATTTGTGAACCTACGCATTTTAAGGTTACATGCTTTCCTATTTCACCACGCAACTGAGGCAAAAGCAGTCAAGCTCAAATATAAAATCATATATTTCATTCGCTCAGACTGGATAATATTAGACAATTTTAAAGAAGATAAGTATTTCATGTAATCGCACTCCGTTTAACCTATGTAAAATGTCATAACTGAAAGAAGGACGAGTATAACAACATCATCGTTTGGTTTAAATTTTTATCCTCGATGATTGTGCATTCGTGCTATACATCTTACGTTTACCGAAACAGTAGCAGGTCAACTCTTTTTCTTCCTAGACTAGAGTAAATATTCATAGGATATGTATAAGTATCTACTGATTCTTGCTGTCTGCATTTTCCTGTTCATCAAATCATCTCAAAACTCTTTTTTATTATAATAAACTGCCAGTGCCCGTCCCATATATTTTTCAATGGAAAGTCTGCTGTGAAGTTTTATTTTTCCAGATGTTGGATTGCCAGAATCAGAGGGAGATGCTTCGAAATTTTCCAGGTCATTACAACCCTTTTCTTCTCCTATATTATGGTTTATATTTTCCTGGAAATTTATGTAATATTTCATCAAATTTTCTGCGTAATTTGGTATGAAGATCTTTGTGCTCAGTTGCTTGCATAATGGAAAAGCTACATGTGCATGGCCTTTGAACTGACCGTATAAATAAACATATACAACTTCCGTAATATGAGAGAACGAGAAGATCATATAGTATACTAACAAATAAAAGTTGATGCTAGTGTGTACCACCAACGCACCACTAGAGCCCTCACTATCGGGCTTGACAGGTGTTTCACCATTATAGGGGTGTCAAAAAGGGTGGCTTGGCCCGAATCTACCCACTTGCATCAAGGTCGATTCAGGCAGACTTGAGCCAGTTCACATATACGGTCCAGGTTAAACCTTAATCGTCTTCCAAATATGAGTCATAATATGAAAAAAATTTCCATCTTCCATGGAAAATATGGCGAATCAAACGGAGGCTTAGCTAAAAAAATTTAATAGTAGAGCTAATTGGGTCGTCAAACTTGATAATCAAGCCCGGCACAACACGCTGACTATGGTGCACTAACTTGTGAATTGACCCGAATCAATTGGATTGGGTTTTTTGAATCTGAATATTAACGAGGTAGATCATTCTGAACACTGAACATGAACAACTCACCAATAAACCATCCTCACATGTATAATTAATTAACCCTAATCTTTTACAAGACAAATATTTAATAGGGATGAGAACTTACAATCTTCATTTTCTGTGGAATAATTAATAAAATATTCATTTTATCCAATCTTACATTTTATACAATCATAAAAAATTTGACGTGTGCATTTACATAAATTATATGCTTATTGTAGATTTTTTTTTTTTTCTTATTTCCCTTTTTGTCATTCATTTTAAACTACAACAAATCTAATTTCTATTATATATCCTTTGATAATTTAATTTAATTTAATATTTTTACTAACGTTTATAATAAATAGTAATTAAGTAATAAATAATTACTATTAAATATATTAAAATGACAAAAATAGTTGTAATTTATGTTCCTTTTGTGAAATTTCTTTTTACTATATGTAATTTTAAATATTAGATGATAAGATGTAATAATTTTAGAAAATTTAGTATTAAATGTAATGCTTTTTAAAGTTATTAACAAATGCAGTATATTGGTTAATTAAATGTAATCTTTAACTTAGTAATTGTAGTAGTAATATAACTTGTCATTAAATAATTTTTGAACATTAATTGTAGAGAATTTATAAAATAAGGAAATAAAAGAGATACTCTTTATTTGATGTAATATTTAGTATAATGTATTGCAGATAACTGAATAAGATGGTGTGAAAGCACAATCTTAATGTCATGGGTTGGAGATGTCTTAATCTTAGGGGAAGGTTTGGAAGTTTTTATGGCATGCTATTTGTCACTAAATAAATAAATGAGAAAATAAAGAAACTTAGAATAAAAAAGTCATCAAATTTGAAACGTAAAAAAAGAAAGCTAATACATGTGTACACAGTGTTCTAAAAAGTGTAATACGTAGCGAGACGTGGAGGTTTTTAACTAGGCGAGTCTAGACGAAAGCTAGGTGTAAAAAACGTAAAAAATATTTTCTTATTTTTATATTATTTTAAACTTTTAATCAATCTAAGAATTATTTAATAATACATACAAATTATAGTACCTAATGTAATTTTAAAAGATTAGCAAAAAAATATATTCGACAAACAAAATATAGTATAATAGTGCTAATTGAAATATTTTGAGAGTTTTAGTTTTTTATTAATTAGTAAAAGATAGAGAAAACGATTAATTTAATAAAATATAAATAACTATTTATATAATAGTACAATACACTTCAATCAAATCAAATATACAATACACTACAACCAAACTAAATGTACAATGTACTACAGCTAAATCAAATAAATTATTATCACACATCGAAAGTTTATAACAAAATGCTTGGATATATCCTCTATAAATAAGTGAGCTAATAAATGAGTGAGTTTTTGCGTCTTTCAATCTAATTGGCTAGAGTTAAAAAAAATTATAATATAATTATTAAACCCGTTTAAGAATTGGAAAAAGAAAATTAAAAAAAAAATGTTCATTTCAACATTGATTATTTTTCTAATTTCTTTAATTTTGGATCGAATATCCGATAACATAGCAAATATAATAAGAACTTAATAATCAAATATCCGTTGAATTATCAGATTGGATCGAATAAATATTCTTATCAGATCAAAAAGATGATGGGTAAATCCAATCAATATCCGATCCATTTACAACCCTATTTGAAACCCTAGTAGCAAAATGGAATCAATTTACCGGCCTGACTTCCATACCAATATGAGTATTTAACTCATCGCTACCTCGTAAGAGCGTTGAGAAGTGTTAGTGCTTACGTCGCTCGATTTGTTTATTTGATCATTCTAGTGTACAAACTTGACGTAATTGTACTTTGACATTATGAACTAGTGCTGACATATATGAGCTTAAATTCAGACTACATTTTTTACAGTTTTAGGCAACTACTATGAACTAATGCTATTTGTTAAAATCAATCTATATGAAAATGAATCTTAGAGAAAATCATATTCTTGCTAGCCACGTTGAAGTCTGAAAGCGTTGCCTAGCGAATACAATGAGCCAATTAGCCAAACGATTTGTTGAATCTATTCAAACTAGTCATCACACTTAACAAACGTCAAAATTCTCAACAATTGGATTGAGGGAAGTACCACGTTGATACCTATGTTAATTCTTCTTATTAAAATTAAGAAATAAGATAGATGAAGTTTTGACTAAGTAGGGAGAATAAATGAGCACTCGACAAAGGACTCCTGTCCTTTAAGACCACCATCGATGTCGAGATTTGGCTCAAACTCAGATCCTAGGCCATGTTGCAAAGTAAACATGAGCCAAAGATAGGCGTAAGCCGAGTCTCCTAGACATACCTTGTCCCATATTGGTACAATTGATGCGTACTAAACAATTATGTAGGAAAATTAAGAATTTACTGTATTGGTAAAATTCGTATATACATCTAATATATTAGTTCTAACTTCTCATATTCACATAAACCTCAAATCAAAATGGTTCTACTACTAGTATGATTACTATTACACGCGAGTTTCATGCTCGTATTCAATGAAAATAATTGAAAAATGTATTTCTAGTAAGTTTTTGAGTGGTCATGACTCATGAGCCCACCTTCGCTATCCACACCGTGTACATTACAATCAAATATATATCACTTGCAAGGGTCGGACTTTGACAGTGCTTATCATTCACTTCTAAGACTTGAGACACTTGAAGAGTCGGGTGGCGTTGTTAGAAAATAACAAGTTTTGTTTGGGTCCCGTAATTAATTTCTAATCAAAATGAAAGGGACTTACCAAACATAAAATACAAATTGATCGACGTACGAAGCAAAGTCGGCAGGGCAATTAATTTGGCTTCCCGATTAGTCAATTTATGTTATCTTATTTTTCTTTTTCCAATTTTTGTCTCATTAACTTTAGCTAAGAATGCATACAATAATGAAAAATAGCATGCAATAATAATGAGACATTTATTGTTAGTAAAAGAGGCATGTAATGGCATTAGTAATGGAGAGGTTGATTAATTTTTTGTTATTGATTATTAAAACTAAGTAATCTCATATATATAATATATGACACTTAGCAACTAATCTAAATCTTTATATAGTAATACCAAAAGACAATAGCCCTGAGTTTATGTACGAGGTTTTAGAAATGTTCTAAAAGACGTGTCTAAACTGGTCTAGGCATGGGTCTTTGTAGTAAACGTCATATATAGAGGTAAGACGAGAAAAATACGGCCAGCTCTCTTTTGATTGTATAGGGCGTGCTTAAGCGGAAAAAATGTGTTTCTTCTTTTCTTTTTATTTTATTATATTAATTAATAAATTTTGGAAGATTTATTTTAATTTTCTTCCTTTTATTTTTAGGTATTTGGTGGTATTCTTTGTCTTTCGTGTTAATATATCGTATATCCTCTACTGGAAAAAATTAATTACAAAGTAATTGTGATATTTATAATTTTGAGAACTATTTGTTTTATTGAAAAATTCAAAAAATATATATATGAAGTTCCTATTTTCAAACTATGCATTATTGTATTTATTTATTGATCTAAAATAATTTCAATAATATTATAAATAGAAAAATGTCTTACTATAAATGGATTTTCATATTTTGGAAACACCGTATAATGACATCATCTTCAACTTTAGCAATTATATATTTCTAATTGTAGTTTGACCCTATGAACTAGTGGCTAGTGCTTACATAGTATGAGTTTAATCCAGACTTTTTTCCCCCCCAATTTTAGGTAACTCCTATGGACTAGTGCTACACGTTAAAATCAATATAAATTTATGATAATAAATCTTTTAAAAACAATATTCTTACTATTGACGTTGATATATGAAAGTGCTACTTTGTGAATACAGCAAGTCAAACACTTTGTTGAATCTATTCCAACTAATCAACACACTTAACAAACGTCAAACTTCTCAACATTTGGATTAAAGGAAGTACCACATTGATACCTAGGTTAATTCTTCTTGTTAAGACTTGATCAAATGGACGAAGTTTTCACCAAGTACGAGAATAGATGAGTACTTGACCAAGGAGTGCTACCTTTCAAAGTCACCATCGAGGTTTGGCATGAACTCAGATCCTAGGCCAGGTTGCAAAGTAAACATGAGCCAAAGATAGGTCGAGTCTCATGGGCATACCTTGTCACATATTGGTACAATTGATTCTTGGTAAATAATTGTGGATCGTGGAATATTTTGTAAGAAAAGCCTGAGTTTACTTTATTAGTAAGATTCCTTTATACATACCAAACGTATTAGTTCTAACTTTTCAAATTCTCATATATACCTCAAATTGAAATGTTTCTACTAGTAGCGTGATTACTGTTGAGTTTATGGAGACCACATATCTCCACATTGGTATGATATTATCCACTTTGGACCTAAACCCTTATGGATTTACTTTTAGGCTTTTACCCCAAAAGATCTCATACCAATGGAGATATTGTCTTATACTTATAAACTCATCATATTTCTCATGTCTAGCCGATGTGGGACTTCTTTTACTCCCAACAATTCTCCCCTTAAACGAAGGATCACATCATTGTGGCCTCCCCTCAAACGATAATCCACCCGTCAATCAT
>CAIGRS010066138.1:0-18524 GCA_903798395.1 Fraxinus floribunda | reverse complement strand
TGAACTAGTATATTTAATGCTTGTATCATATTTTGCACTTATATCTTGTGTGTTAAATTGTTTTGAGACTAAGTGTCGAAAAAGTTTCAAAAACCAATTCACCCCCCTCTTGGTTAGTTATTCTTGGGTTATCATGCCCACCATGTCATCGTGTTTCCAAGTGAATATATCCAAATTGTTGAGCAAGAAATTCTTCAATTTAGTTTTTAATTCTGCATCAAGCTCTTTCCCAATTTGCAGTAATTTAGGAGGATCTTCCGAGTTGACAGGAAAAAGCTCTAACTCTTCTACTGAAGTAGCCTACGAGTTTGATTCGGTGATCCTGGGGTCCAGTTCTACTTCTACAGCTTTCTCAAGGACGTCTGTCATGTTGACGTCTCCCCCTTGTTCAAGGGTGCAACCTTCCTCAAGGGCCTCGCCCATTTCTGCATCTATCAGCACCATGTTGATGTTTCTAGGCTCAAATTTTCTCAAGGAGCTCAAGTAGCATTCTCTGGAGCCTGCTTGATCGCCTCTGACCGTAGCGACCCCCTCCTTAGTGGGGAACTTCATGCATAGGTGATGTATAGATGTAATTGCTTCTAGCTCTTTTAAGGCGGGCCGTCCCAAGACTCCATGGTAGGCGGACCTATGGTCTACTACCAAAAATTCCATAAAATGTTGAGCCTGGAAAGGAAATTCTCCCATCTCGACTGCAAAAGTAATTCTTCCTCTTGGGATGATGCTGTCGCCAGTAAAACCATATAAAGGAGCGGTCATGGGAGCCAGTTCATGGTCCACCGTCGTTTTATCAAAAGTGGTTCCGAAGAGTATGTTGACCGAGCTCCCGTTATCAATTAGCATGTGTTTGAGGCCATTTCTGGCTACGACAGCTCGGACCACCAGAGCGCCACAATGGGGATAATGGATCTGTGCAAAGTCCTCTGGTGAGAAGGTGATTGGTAGAGTATTCCTGGACCCCCTGCTAGAATTGTTGACCAAGTAGCTGTAGCTCAACATGGGGGGATCTTTGGCCTCTCTCACGTAGTTCCGTTGAGCATTTTTGGAAGTTCTCCCAACGTGCGGACCGCTAATGATAGTGTCAATTTCTCTGACTGGTACTTTCCTGGCATCACCTGGAGGCTCCCTTCTTGGTCTTTGGCCTCGCGTTTTATTCCTTTCCTCATCATACTCCCTTCTGGGAGGTTCATCCCGATGATCCCGCAGTGCATCAATGTATATGGATGGAGCAGTGGGGGTATTTAGCTAGGGACGATGATCACTCCTCTCTCAACTATGGGGGCACCATACTCGTTACGGCATTGCCTGCTTGTGTAATTTTCAGTGCGATGTCCGGAGGAGTGGTGGGGCATTTGATATGGCCTATTTCTAGGCTCTCCACCTCTTATCCTGCCTCTTCCTCTTCCTCTAGGCAAGTTCGGCTGCCTGTGAGTATTAGGACCCTCTTCTTCATATGCCAAAGAAGGTACGACGTTCAACGTCGCGGTGCCCAACGCCTACCCTGAGGTGGGGGCTATAGTATGCCCTGCTTGAGTCCATTGTTGGTCCGCCGGTGGGACACAAGGCCTCTCCTGTGTCTTTGGGGGGGGTGGTAATCCCATTGAGGTTCGATTACGGTGATCTATGAGTTCTTTGTTAATAATTTCACTTCTCATCATTTCCACCAGTACATCATAGGTGGTGGGGTTCTTGTTACGTACGTCCCTCCAAAATAAAGTATTCATGCTAAGGCCCCCCTCAAGGCAGAAAAAGCCTCTCTATCCGTAATTTGCTCGTAATATGTCATTTCGTCAGTGAAGCGAGCCAAGTAGCTTTTCATAGTTTTCCCCGCCTGCTGTCTCATGTCCTACAGTCTTTGGATTGGAGCCTCTCCTTCCTTGCTGGATAAATATTGGTTCAGAAAGGCCTTCTTCAGGTCCGGCCAGCTTCAGATGCTACCCGCAGGGATGCAACTGTACCAGATTTCCGCCACCCTTGTCAGCGTGAGGTGGAAGGCTCTACACTTCAATGCTGGCGAAGGCCTTCTTAACGATATCTGAGTTTTGTTGTTATTGAGGTGTTTCGCCGGATCGCCTTTGCCTTCATATTTGGGTATCTTGGGAAGGACGAAGTGTTTAAGAACCGGGACGCTATGCAGTTCTTGTGAAAACGACAGGCTCTCATCGTCGTTGTCCATTTCAAATGACTTGCAAGGTCCTTTGGAATCGTTTCCATCCGCTTGATATCTAGGCGCTGCATCGGTCTGATTTCTTGCGTTAATGGCGTTCCTCCTTTCCCGCCTATTTCTAGGGAGACGTTGGACTCCATGAGGTTCATTTCTTTCATTCTGCTCCTGCATTTTTTTGTGTTGGAGGCTGTTGCAGCTTATTCCTAGGCCTAGAAGGGCCAATCCGGTCGAAAACACTGGCAGATCTTTGTGGTTCGTAATCTTGTGAGTATTCTAGGGGAAGGTTTTCACCCGAATGAATGTTGCTACCGGGGCAGCTCGTGGCATAATTGGTGGAGGCTTCAGCTCCCAATTCCCCTTCTATTGGGTTTCCTTCCTTGTGCCTTTGAGGATACGTTGCTGTGTCAGCATACTCACCTTCTGGGCAGTAAGTTCTGTTCTGGGGCATTGGGAGCCCAACCTGCTGTTGCATCTGCATCAATAGGTGTTGCATGGTGGCGTTTCGTTGGGCCATATTCCTCATGTTCGCAGCTATCTCACCCTTTCTCCGCGCTAAGTGTGTGGCGGTGTCGCTTCTTCTGTGGCAATGATGAGGGCAACGCATATTGACATTTGTTCGCAGGACCTCTTCTTTAGAAGCCTCCTGTCGCCTTCTCTCGATAAGCGTTCACTGGTGACTTGAACTCATGATCTTTTTTCTTTTGCTTGCTTCCTTGCGATGATTCTTTTTTCAAGAATCAATACCTTTCTTCAAGGTTCTTCAAGGATGGCCTTTACCATTAGGATGTACGTGGTTATGGTATCAAAGTTTTCCACAGACAACGCCAATCTGTTGAACCCAGAAAATGGTCTAACAGAAAAATGTTTTCCAAAAGTCCCTTTGGCTATTGACGTGGCCACTTATGGGATGAAAAGAAAAAGAAGGGGGTCGACTATAAGGAAGGGAATTCTTTCAAGAGAGTTTTGAGTTGTTGTATATAAATTTTTCATTACCCCATAATGGAATTAAGTGCCTGTTTTTATAGTAGGATACAATTAACATAGGCTGTAGATGATAAACTACGTAGCCTCATCTCTCTGACTAGTACATCACATCCTAACCATCTATCAATCATACAATAAATGCCCAGATCCTCACAATCTTCTCATCTTTGTCAGGACAGTTTATGTTTGGTATAGGCGGCGTGGACAGTGGGTTGTCCCATCAATCCCGCTCCTAATGCTTCAGCTTATATGTGTTAGGTTCTTCTGTAGGGGGTTTGGCACATGGGGTCGGATGAACGCGCAACAGCTAGACGCAGTACCGGGTCGACCGCCCTCCAGGCTTCACGTGGGCTCAGTTTCCCTCTACGTGGCTGGCTTATTTTATGATTATTTATATGAGTAACAGGTTCTGAATTTCAATCCAAACTAGTCCTTAATTTCAATTTCAAGGTTTTCTTAGTAGGTTGTTGGGGTTGGAGAGAAGTGGCGTGCCTAGTGAGGAAATTTATTGAAAATCCTTGTTTGACAGTGGACACACACACTAAGGAATTAGATGTGAAGAAAGTTAAGGTTTATATATTTCTCTCTTTCATAAGTAATAACTTGGATGGATTTTGGATGTTCTTTCATAAATTTTACCTATAGATGGAAGAAAATTGGCATTCCACTTGACCCGACTTGATCCCAGTTGGTCGATTTTCTTTATAGAACCGTGTCGGTTTGGTTTCAAAAACTTTCCTAACCGTCCAAGTCGGGTCGGTCCAGTTTAGGCACAAATTTGACCCAATCAGACCCATTGCCCAGCCCTAGTTGCAACATTACACAATCTAAAAGGTGATCTAGAGGATGAAGCACATGTGGCATGATTGCATTTTAGGTTTTGGTGGCCCCACATACAATCACGTGAATGGGATGGTCCATCCCTGAAGCTATGGACTAGTTTTCTAATGTCAGACTAAAAAGTCCGATTAGAAAATTCAAAACGTGGATAAAAGGTTTATCGGGTCATAATAAGTCCCTATTTGACGGTCACTTTTTGTGTAAAATGAATTTTTGAATAATACATTTTAGGAGAATGAAAATTTAAAAAGTAAAAAAATTGGGTTTACATGAAAAATATTTTATTATGAGAACGTGCGGTTTAAAATGAGTATGAGAAAACAAAGAATTTTGAAAGAACAGTTGACTAAATTTGTTAGCGGTGGATTTTGATGCTCAATAAATTTCGAGCGATAATGTTACTCGTTGGAAATTTTGTAGTCGGTATCGACCAAATGGCTGAATTAATTATCAACATATCAATGAAATGGCCCATCCTAAAACTCTCTGGGGCCATTGGAAGCAACCTAATTTAATTAGAGATGCTCATGCCCCGTCCTCGTTCATTTCCTGAAAGCTTGTAAAGATTGGCCAATTAATTATCCTACTAGGCCCATTAGTTGGTGTTGTTCTTGGTCTACTTATATGATTAACCTAAGCCTAAAAACGTTGCCTCCTTTCTCTTTTAGTGTGAGAGGGCGTTCTATTGCTATGATTTCTCGATGACTGCAACTACTATTGCTTTGTGCTTTCTAACTGTTTTCTCCATTCCTTTCTCGCCTTTGTGGTTGCAACTTTGTCGGTTCAATTATAGCAACTAAGTGGGAGAATGCATTGATTTTAGGTTAATGATTTTAGATGTTTGATAATGTCGGGATTGGTAAATTGAGCTTGATAAATCATTGATTTCAAAGAGCTTCCCGACTAAAATCTGATATGAAAATCGACTGGATCAACAACCCAAACTGATTGAACTTCTAAACCTTGATTCCGCCATAACACTCATCGGCAAAAAAATGGAGGCCAACCCCGAACTCCTACCTCCCTGTGTGGCACATGAATGAGACAACTAGCTATGACATTTCTAGAGAAATTTTCTTCGGATTGATTATTCACTTTATCGTTCTTAACAATTTAACATTGTTAATTTTCTGTTTAGGTTATACGGCGAATCTTGATGATTTTTCCCCTAGACGCATGTCTTGCGATTATCAGTGAATCATGTTGCTGCATTTTCTGAAACTTTAGAACGAATAGTGGTAATCCTAAAGCATCAAATTTGTATCTCTTCGAAATTACAGACCCTCAGATCTAGTCCACCCTGGTAAATTGGGCTATCCCATTTAAATTCCAGCATTAGCGAGTCATCTTGTGGGGGTGACATTTGGATTGGGGTTACCGTGTAGGGTAGCCATTGTTTGTGTTAGAATTTAGAAATTATTTGCTCCATTTGAAGTGTTGGATTTTAATTACTTCTATTTTAGTTGTCATTAAGTCAATGTGTGGGACTGCATTGTGTGAGAAATTATTTTGTTGACATACCTTTGTGTTACATTGATTATTCTGTTAGAACACCTGAACTTGACCTATTAACCGTTCCAGAATCTCACGAAACACTGGGAATCTAGAACTATGTATTTCCTAATTGGACATTTTTTTTTTTGTTGTTGTGTTTTAAAAAATGTCTTCACATTTCAACGTGAAAATTTTCAATGGAAAAGAAGATTTTTCAATTTGGCAATAAAAGATGAAGGAAATTTTGGCTCAAAAAAAAATTTCAAAAGTCATATATGGCAATTTTCCTTCTAATTTGAAAAAAGCACAAAAATAAGAATATGATGAATTTGCTTACACTACAATCTTTTGCATCTGATGCTGTTTTGAGAAAAAGTAGAAAACATTCCACAAAATAACTTTGAAAAAAACTAGAAGAGTTATAGTTAGTTAAATTTAATCCTAATAAGTTGTACTTGTTCAAAAGATTTTTCAATTTTAAAATGGTTCCTTCAAAAGATAATGATGACAATTTGGATGTTTTTAACAAGTTTGTTTAAAACATTGCTAATTGTCATGAAAATGTGTCTAAAACCCATCAAAATTATTTTGCTTAATTATATGTCTGATTCATATAGGGAAGTTAAGAATGCAATTAAGTATGGTAGAGACGCCTTAACAATTTAGATTGCTATAGATTCTATTTCTTTCTTTACTTCAGGCAATACATTAGGGGCAAAGCGCCTAGGAGGTTGTTTATGAGGTATAAAGTTTGGCTTAGTTGACAACCTATGTTCAACCAAACTCCTATCTAGACCAGGCATGTGTTCATATTCCCAAACAAAACAGTCTTTATAATCCTTTAATAAAGCAATTAACTTAGCACTTACCTCTTCACTAAGCATCTGGCTAACAAACGTTGGACGATCTTCCCCTTCGTCGCCAATGTTTACTTTGATCATAGGATCTTGTGATTGGACATGCCCCGATTTTGCGATTCCCATTAGTTCTCCATCTGAGTCCCTTGGAGGTGACTCCTCTTCCAAATAATCCACCTTGACTTCTCGGCCAATGCTTCGCTCCAACTCAAACACTACTAACTTGTTCTTTAATGTCTCCAAAGCTGCTTCTTTTTTCGTATTTTCCTTACATTCTTTACTAAAAACCATCAATTTGGCTTTGAAGGCCTGAATATCGGCTATACTTTCTTGCCACTGACAACCCATTTAGAGTTCTTTGACTATCTTCTTGCCAATTACTAGCTCTTCCAGGGCCACTATGTTTGGCCTGATTTGATTGAATATTTCTGTGAGTGCATCTACTGAAAATGGTTCTTCGCTTTGCGCTATGATCTGAGTTTCTTCCCTATCTTGGACTACCCTGACTGGTCCATAATTTCCTTCATACATGAACTTTTTCACTGAATTTGCTTCTGTAACAAAGCGTCTATGGTCTGCCTGTACCACTTCTGCTTCGCCTTTATTGTTCCAGAAAGCTAAGCATTGATTTAATGATGAAGGTATGCAGCGACGTCCATGAATCCAATATCTTCCTAGCAGCATATTGTAACTGGTTGGACCATCAATCACAAAGAAGACTGTGGTCCTGGTAGTAGTTCCCACCATGATATCTAATGGCATAATCCTTTTAGCTGAAGTTGCTCCTCCATTGAAGCTTGTAAGAATCACTTCTGTTGAAATCATGTTGCTTTCTGCCTTTCCAAATTTTCTCATCATTCTGGACGGGATAGTGTTGATAGCTGCTCCATTATCAATAAGCACCTTTATCACCGGTATGCTATTAACCAATGCCTTCACGTATAATGGCCTCAGATGCTTGGTCAACTTCATATTTGGTCTTCTGAAGATGACTTTCTCAGCTGCACCTATTTTTACTTCTTGTTTGTTTTCTATTGCTTTGTCTCTATACGATAAATCCACATGCAAGATTTTGTTCTGGGTCTCTGCTTCTTGGATCCCTTCTCTACTTTCTTCCACTGCTTCCTCATTAGTTACCCAACTGGTAGGAGGTGGCAATATTATTGAAGGTGACCCATATTTCTCAGCACGAGGTACCCTTACCTTTCTTTTCGGAGTTTCATATATCACATAGAAGTCAAAAGAACGCCCAATTGGTTCGCTTAATAAAACTACATCGCGAACACAAGATGATTGGTGAGGTACATATGATGAGGAGTAGAATGACGTTTAAGCTAATGAGTTTGGGTGGAGCTCAAGTTAGTAGTGCTCGGGTGCTAAAGATAGTAAGAAGAAGGGCAAGAGTTGGGACAAGTCTAGTGGTAATCGGTGTTACAACTGTGGTAAGACTGGACACTTTACGAGGGACTGTCCTAAAAAGAAGGATAAGCATAAGGGTAAGGTGAGAGGTGAGGCAAATGTGACTATATAGTCTAGTGATGAGCCTAGTGAGGTTTATTGAGAATAAACATAGTTCCTGCATGTGCATCCGTGTGTAATCATTTTTGCATGTGTATGATTGCTTAATTATGTTACATTGTTATATGTTACATTTCAATATGTTTGATGTGCATTTGCGTGAATTTTATAGCAATCTGATTACTTGGTGTAACATGTTTGCATTTAGTTGGGATGTATTAGCTATAATTGTGTTGTATATCTTTTGGTAATGTGAAGCATAAATGCAAGAGGATATATTAGTGTATCTATCGAGGAATGTGAAGCATGACATTGGATTATGAGTGGAGATATAATTAAATGCTGGAATCCTCTATTTGGTAAGATCCTGATCAGGTGGAGCGTGAGAAAGATATTTCAATCACTTCTAATAAGTAGAAACCTATTATCCACTTAGGTTGAGAGAAGTGAGGTAAAGATAGAGGATTATGGGTAAATGTATTTTATACATTTATTTGAACTTAAAATTATAGACATTTAATAGTTCTTTTGAACAATTATAGCCCAATTTATTGTATAATTCGTTTATTAGGTGAAACTCGATGAAAGGAAGTGAATTTGGAAGAAAGAAGAGAAAATTGGTGTAAAGGGGGGGAAATATCGAAAATTTGAGTACTAAAGTGTAATACTCAAAAGTTGTGTCGAAGTTCACGATGAAGATTTGAGAATTATAGGAGTCAATTGGATGAAATTAAAAGCTAAAATGAGTGAAATATGATCAAAATATTTTCACAAATTAATTATCAACCGCACAAGTATGTTCTATATTTCAGCCAGAGATTGAGACCTATTTTTGTCCTAGTAAACATTCGAATTGGAAAATAACTATTTTGGTAAAGTTGTAGCCCTTTAGGTTATCTTTGCAACTCAATTTGAATTGTCCCAATCATATCAAGAGAGAAAGTTATGATAAAAATACTAAATGAAGTGCAGTGTAGATTTTTACTCGAAAGCACTCCACCATACTGTCTTTTTGGCACCACGACAACACTCCCATGGCATCGAGGCGCCACTCGGGTGTATCTAGAGCGTAATCTTGGTCCATTTTGAAACCCATAAAAACCCTACATTGGACACAAATGTGTGGAAGAGTATAAATATAAGTTTTTGACACTTTTGATGTTGTTCTACACAATTTGGGGGAGAAAACTAATCATTAAGATCAAAGAGCAAAAGCCAGGGTCTGGAGAATTTTGAGGTTGAAGAAGATTCTTGGTACAAGATTAAATTCTTTCCATGATTAAGATTTCAAAACCTAGTTATGAACTCTATACTTTTTCTTTTTATTTCATTATTATGAGTAGCTAAATTCATAACTAGGGAGAACAATGTAATCTATGTATGACTCTTTATTTCTTTTATTCAAGATTCTATTTCTTTAAATTCATATGTGTTGATTTTATTGATGAATTTAATTCTTTGAATTTTTTGGACAATTATTTAATGATTTTGTGAATCTATTACGAATCAAGAGGTGAGTGTTAGATTTAGACCACGTAGTAAAATCCAATAATTTAGTATAATGTGTAGAGATACCTATACTAATTATTATGGACACTAGATGAATATTTAGAACTAATACTTTGTTTAACTAAGATTGATTTACATAGAGATATAGAATTGAAGTAGTTAAATAGATTCAATGAGAACTCGAGAGGAATACATTGAATACTTTAGAAGAATTCGGTTGAATACTACAATAGTAATGAATCTTAATTGGCGAATTAAAGGATATTCATAAGTAAAATTGTAAGTCATAATATCCACATTCATACTTTTAAAATTCAAATTCGAAAAATTGTGTACGTTAGACAATTTAGTTTAGTTAGAACAATTTAGACACCAATAACAAATTTTATTATTAGATTTCGATCAAATTAAAATTGGAGCAATTTAACCAATTGTTAGATAGTAGTTCTCGTGTGAACGATATGTGGACTCATTGTTCCACTACATTACTTGTTACAATTCTTACACATGATAGATATAAAAATCGACAAGAAGTTTTTGGCGTTGCTTCCGAGAACTATATTTATTTAATATCGATTTTAATTATTTCTTGATTTTGTTTGATTATGTTTTTTTTTTCTTTTTTCAATTGAACGACTTGTTTTTCTTTGTTCCATTGATAGGGAATTAAAAGAAGCAAGAGGTCAAAAATTCACAATAATTGATCCCAACTTAAATGAAGGTGACATGCTCGTTGGAGAATTCCTCTTCAAAGAAGAATTTAAAAAGTAGGGATATGATCAACCTATTGTATTTAATAAGGATGGCATTTCAAAAGGACTAAATACCAAATCTATTGTTTATGAGGGGATTAAACCAACTTGTGAATATTGTAGGGGCATTGTATCTTACCAAAAAAATGCTTGTTATTGGGGACTCCAGAGGAAGTTATATTTGATAATCCAAATGAACAAGATGATGATGGTGAAATAGTTATGGGAGATATCATCATGTAAAAATATAAATGGATTGAAGATCAAGTAATTTCAGATGAGCCAAATAACATGTCAATGGAGGATCTCTTCATTATTCAACCTGAGAAACCAACTAAAGAAGAAGAACATGTAGCTACAAATAGATTAATCATGAAGGAGCCAAATGAATTAATAGCATTCAAGGAAGATGTGATTAGCATGCAAACATCCAACTGCATTGGTTTTTTGATTAAGGTCGATGATAAAATTGAAGTATTCTTTGTTGAGTTTGAATTGGGCAATTTAGGCAAGGGATACCATATTCAAAATGGCAAAGTACGATTTTGGAGGACTTGTGAAATATGCAAAGTTAAATTGAGCAAGCTAAGCATTACCTCCAAAGCCATATTCAAAGTCCAATGAAACACTTGAGCAAAAGTCTAGCTAAAGACTTTAAATTAAGCGCTTATTGGGAGACAACCCAATTTCTTTCCTTTTTATTTATAGTATGTTTTAGGCATGTTTTTGTTACAATAAAGAGGGTCATCATATCGATATTAAGCCTATTAAAAGAAAATCATATATTTGACTAAAAAATAGTAGGAAAGATATGTGACACATTTTTCAAAACTCCAGATATTTGTCTTTGTTTCATTTTTCAAAGGTACATGTATATCAAATAGGAGGTAGCTTAGAAAAGAATGGAATTGACCGATCTACAAGCCATCTCAAATATCAGACAGAAAATATACGGATTAACTTCATCCTTTCTTCCCACCTATATATGTGCTATACTGGACTTTAAGATATTGATGACAATGTCTACTTAAGTTTTGAGAGTGGAAAAATATTGAGTTTTTAGTTTTTGTGTGTGATTCTGTGTTTGTTACCATATTAAAATACAAAATAATAATAATAATGATAATAATTTAAAAAAATAAAATAAAAAGATTTTCTTGTTTATTTTGTGCTTGTGTAGGTTAGGTAGTCTTGCTGGCAAATATATTTGGAATTATGTATTAATTTATGAACGGTAGATATGTTACATAGATTAATTAATTTTTATCCATGTAAAATTTGATATTATTTGCGCACATATATTAAGTTTAGCATTTTAAAGTAATGTCTTGATTCATATGCTGAATATATTGAAATAGTAGAACTTAGATGTTACACCCAAAAATTATTACAATATATATCATTCGACGAAATCTAGATTAGTTTGAGGGTGATTTTACTGTTGTAGGGAGATATGTATATAAACGTGGATTTCCATGTGTGTAAACTTTGGTGTAAATTGTCTAGTACCAATATGATAAAAATTAGGTGAAATGTTTTAAGTTAGGGGTCGATTTTTTAGAATGAGTGTTTACTGAGGGGTAATGCACTAATCACGGCAAAAAAATAAAAATAAAAATAAATAAATAAAATAAGAAAGAGAGAGAAAAGCTATCTCATTTTGAAACGGCTCTTCTTAGTATTTATGACTCGAGTGATTAAACTTGCAAGGGTATTTAAAAACCTGGTGCCCTATGTTTATTTGACTTGGGAGCTATCGGTCTAAAACTCGTTACAAGGGTCATTTAAAAAGTTTAATTGAGAGAAGTCTACACATAAGATAAAAAAATAATAATTATTATATATTTACATACTACATGCCTTGATTAAGTTCAAAACACTTATTTGAGAAAGTTAGATCTTTGACAAGGGATTATTAGCCAGTTGAGTCTTGGAGGTTGAAGTAATCAAAATTTAGAGAATCCTAATTTGTTGAAGTATTGACTTACAATTAATAATATCCATCTAAACTAAAGAGGGTGAGGAGTTGGTATAAAAATTCAACTTTAGATCACACGCTGGGAAATGAATAAAAAAGAATAAGTTTGGGAATGTGGGAATCTTACGAGTGATGAAAGAAAAAATTGGACCATCGAGGGTGGGGATTGAAACAACTCGTGAATTTATAGTATTTTACTTAATTCTTCACACACACATCAATTTTACATCGGAAAAGTAGATAGTGATTTTAGTAATGCGACTTTGAAGTTATAGATTTAATAGAATGATTTCAATCCCGAGACAAAATGACAAGTTATCTAACCAAACATTTTGTACGTTTGTGTATTTGTTAAATTAGGTTATGGTTTTCTTTAAAAAAACAAACAAATGTTTAAATTTGGGAGTGTTTGATGAGTGTATTTTATACACTTATTTGGACAAAAAAAATATAGACATTTAATAGTTCTTTAGAACAATTATTATCTAATTTGTTATATATTTTGTTTATTAGATAAAATTCGATGAAAGGAAGTGGATCTGAAAGAAAGAAGTGAAAGTTGGCGAAAAAAAGGGCAAGATCCAAAGTTTGGGAAATAAAATGTAAATATTCAAAAGTTGTGCCGAAATTCAAAATGAAGATTTGAGAATGTTAGGAGTCAATTGGATGCAATTAGAAGTCAAAAAGAGTGAAACATGACCAAAATATTTTCACAAATCATTTTTCAATAGCACAAGTATATTCTAGATTTTCAGTTAGAGATTGAGACCCATTTTTGGCCTAATAAACATTCGAATTGGAAAATATCTATTTTTGGTTAAGTCGTATTCCTTTAGGTTATCTTTACAACCCTATTTAAATCGTCTCAATCACAAATTGAGAAAAAAGTTATGATAAAAATACGAAACAATGTGTAGAGCAAATTTTTACTCAAAAGCAATGTGCCACCATCCTATCTTCGCAGCGCCGTGGCACCACTCCCATGGTGCCGAGTTGCTGCTTAGGTATATCTAGGGCGCATTTTTGACCCTTTTTGAAGCCCATAAAACCCTACATCGGACACAAACATGGGGAAGAGTATAAATATAAGTTTTTAACACTTCTGAGGGAGTTCCACATAATTTGCGGAAGAAAAACACAGAATCATCAAGATCAAAGAGCAAAAACTAGGATTTGAAGAGTTTTAAGGTTGAAGAAATTTTTTGGTGTAAGATCCAATAGTTTCCATGGTCAAGATTTCAAAACTTGGTTATGAACTCTATACTTTTTGTTTGTCTTTCATTATTATGAGTAACTAAATTCATAACTAAGACGAACAATATAATCTATGCGTGACCCTTTATTTATTTTACTCAAGATTCCAGTTCTTTAAATGCATGTGTTGATTATATTGATGAATTTAATGCTTTGAATTCTTTGGTCAATTATTCAATAATTTTGTGAATCTATTATGAATCGAGAGGTGAAAGTTAGATTTAGACCACATAGTAAAATTTGATAATTTAGTATAATGTGCAGAGATACATATACTAATTATTGTGAACATTAGATGAATTCTTAGAACTAATACTACGTTTAACTAAGATTGATTCACGTAGAGGTATGAAATTGAATTAGTTAAATAGATTCAATGAGAACTCGAGAGGGATAAATTGAATAATTTAGAAAAACTCAACCGAACACTACAATAGTAATAAATCTTGATTAGCGAATTAAAGGAGATCTATAACTAAAATTGTAAGTCATAGTATCCACATTAATACTTTTAAAATCCAAATTCAATAAATTGTGTACGTTAGACAATTTAGTTTAGTTAGAATAATTTAGACACCAATCATAAATTTCATTATTTGATTTCGATCGAATTAATGTTGGAGTAATTTAACCAATTGTTCGATAGAAGTTCTCGTAGGAACGATATCCGAAGTCATTGGTCCACTATTTTACTTGTTTCGATTCGTACACTTGGGGGATATTAAAATCGATAACAATTATCCTATGCACTTAGAATCTACAGTGATTTACCAGTTAAGCATATTTTAGAGATCATCTTAGTGTGCATGGTGGGCAACGAGAGGAGATATGCGTTCTCGATATGTGAGTAACACATAATGAGATAGGATAAGCATGGTGAGATATTTTCGGGGGGTCATTTATGCATTTGTTGCATATGTGTTGACTGTTTGATTGATTAACTTAGTGTTAGTATATTGTTCTGTGTTAACATATTTGAAAAGATCTAATTTGATTACTAGTTCCTATTTGGGTATTTTTGACCTTAACCCTGGTGAGTACATAAAGCAAGTATGGTATGTGTTTCAAGTTGGAAACACGAGGTAAGATCTATGATTTCCATTTTATTTGGTTGCCTTGATTATGTAAATATTAACTTTGTGTTTTGGTTACTTGCATGTTGATTGAGTATCAATGTTGAGATTTATTGGGTTTTGATACACAATAAATCCCGAGTGACGATGTTACTCGTTGGAGATTTTTAGTCGACGTTGACCAAATGATTGAATTAATTACCGACACCTAAATGAAATGGCCCAACCAGAAAACTACTTGGAGTAATTGGAAGCAACCTAATTTAATTAGAGATGCTCACGACTCGTCTTGTTCACTTCACGGTGTCTTATAAATATGGGCCCATTAATTATCCTACTTGGCCCATTTGTTGGTATTGTTCTTAGTCCACATACATGATAAATGAGCAAAAAACATTTAATGTTAGAGACATCATCATCATTTCAAGTGATAATGATATCATCGACATAGATTAGAACAAAAATAGAAATCTGATCACGAATATAAGTATAAAGACTGTAATCTAAAATAGATTGATGAAATGAATAAGAGTAGTTGAAAATTTAGAGAACCATTGATGAGAAATCTGTTTAATACCATAGATAGATTTATTTAATTTACATACACAAGTCTCTCATTTACAAGACAGTTCTAGAGGGAGTCTCATACCAACTTCTTCATTGAAATCTCCTTGGAGAAAAGCATTTTTGGCATTAAGTTGGTGCAATAACCAATTTTTAATGGCAGCAATAGAGGGAAGAAGACGAACATTAACTACTTTGGCCACATGTGCCAAGGTATCATGATAATTGATTCCTTCAACTCGAGTATGACATCATTCACTCATGAGATATGGCATAATGAGAAATATAGATTTGATGAGTTCTGAAATCATATATGCGAAGTCTCTTTTGATTATACACATAATCAATAAAAATACAAGGCTTTGCTCGTTCATCGAATTTATGTTGAATATTCATACTTTTAGCAAACCATAAACATCCGAAATTCGAAGAGATGAATAAGATAGAACAGTTTCAAGTAAAACTTGATGAGATAATTTATATTTGACAATAGGAGTTGGAAGTTTGTTAACAAAAAAGACAGCAATGAGAGTATTCACCCAAAAAAGAAATAGGCAAGTTTGCTTGAAGTCATGGAGCTCTAACAACATCAAGTAGATGTCGATGCTTACGTGATACAATGCCATTTTGTTAGGGGGTCACTGCGCAACTACATTGGTGAATAATTCCATTTTCATGAAAACGGGTTTGAATTTGTTTGGAAAGAAATTTAGATCCATTGTTTGAACGAATTGTTTGAAGTTGAGTAAGGAAAATGTCCCCATTATCAGAGTTGATATGAACGACTTTTGTGTTGAAATGACGATTGGGGGAATATTCCATCGTTAACTTATTTAAAAGTACCAAAATGAAGTTAGAAGAAACTTCATATGGTGAAGCCCACGGTAATCGCCAAGGTATCCTCAACAATCAAAAATCAAATTGTTGACAACATCACCCATGATGCATATGATTTTGGGGACATGTATGTCTTCAAGACTTTCAATCATCAACAAAGGCCGATTGTACAATATTCATGATGTTGCTAGTCAAATATTATCAATGAAAGTGTCGTCAGTGATCATCTAAAGAAATCAATATCCGTTAATAAACTTTATTGACTTCGAGAAAAGCTATTGTTGTCGAAAATTTGCCGCAATGATTCTGTGTTTGCAAGTTTTTTTTAAATGGGCCCTTTAGGATTTTGACCCTAGTATTAGTTTTATAACAATATTCAATTGGGACTTTCTTAATTAGGGTCCCTCAAGATCAAATCCAATGCTCACATTATACAAATTTTCGATTATTTCAATGTCATCGTGCAACAATATCACTTCATGGACTTCCTCATTTTCCCTACCTTTCACCTTTTTTTGGTTGTGAATTTATCTATCCTAATAATTCTTCAAATACCAATTGAATATTGTTATAATCAACGACGAAAATGCCAGATAACTCCAATACTAATTTTTTTCTGAAAATAGACTAGAAAATAATATGACACAAATGAAGTAATTGATCAAAACTTAAGAATAAAGTTTTCAGTAAAATATGGGGAAATAATACAATTTTTTTTTGTGTTTTTAATCTGTCTAACTTAATAAAAAAATATAATGAAGGGCTAATTTATATAGAAGAGGTTTTAGGTCCCAAAATTAGAGTTATAGATAAAATAGAATGCCAAAACGAGTTAAAAAAAAAAAATGAAACCAAACTGGAGTCGGATAAGCCCACCGCTCGAGCGTAGGCGAGCGGCCATCTCGTGGTGGCATTGCTCTAGCGGTAAGTGGGCGCTGTCTGTTGGCACTGGGGCGATGTGTCTCAGGTTGAATTCGATTTCCGTAACTCTTTCCTCTTCAAACACTCACTTGTCCATATCTTGACATCTTCAAGTCTAAAAGAAATTTCTAACTTTCAATTGGGCTTCCAAATATAAATTCAACTAGAATTTGCCAAATAAACTTTGAATATGATTCCAAAGTAGCATTCAAAAAGGATTTCTTATCAAGTTGACTTTAATTAGTATCCTCAATTATCTTCTAAGTAGAATTCAGGTCACATCCTAATTCTAGCAATCTCTACCTTAACACGTATTCCACTGCAATGAGTAAATCTCAAAGTTTTACCATCTGGAGACAAATTTCACTACAAGAAATAAATCTTGTAGTTTTACCTATTACTTTAGACTTTGCGACTTCGTCGGCTGTACGACCCATTGAAATCAATTTAAAGTAATCCCAACATTTTGTCATTTTTTCCCCTTTCGCTTCCTTCTTGCATCGATAATATCTAATTCTTCCTGTTCCATTTTGAGAACATTAACGTCATCTAAATCAATTGGATTACTAATTTACTGAGCATCCAAATTTAGAATATTTTCGAGAATAGGTACGTCATTGGGACCAGCAAATTAATTGTCAAATTGACTTTGTAGCATCATAAGTGATTTGTCACCAATGTCCAACAAGCCCTCAACAAATGATTGTGGATCCATTTGTGATGAAATGATAACATAAGAACTTGAATGAAGATGAAATGATGAATAAATATGTAGAAATTGAATAATTGTAACCTTGTAGGTGTAAATTGTAATGACAATGTGAATAAAATATTATGTAGAGAATATGTATTGTGTAATGTGTATTATGTATAGTAATGTAAGTAAATAAGAGTAAGATGTAAGAATATTGAAATTGAAGGTAGAATGTAGAATGTAGAGTTGAATATGGAAGAAAACAAGAATTGTTGTTGTTGTGTGAAAAAAGTGTTCAATTGGTATGATATTTAGAGTTAAAAAAGAAAGAAAAAAATTGCAAGGGCCAAACGGATAGAAATTATTGTTCAACGACAAAAACGGGTCACTTGATTTTAAAAATTGATCGTTTTGGTCACTGTAGATGGCGAGGCTCGTGACTCGTCGAGCTTGCTCGTGGGTTGGAACACGACTGACGATTGAGCCGATGAGCCGTTGGGCCCATTTGTGACCCTTATGCGCTTTTCATTGTAAACAAATAACTCATATTATCACAAAAACGATGGAACATAATTAATCTCAAGTTCATAATTATAAATGTAATAAATATTTAAATCAAATCTAAATAAACAATAAATATTTATTTAACCACAATCACAAAAAATGTTAATAATTACAGTCATGTCATAATCTTATTGGACATCAAGTCCAACAATGTTCAGGTGTGTACAAATTTAATTACATTTCGAGACTAAAAATCCTATACATTTGTCAAGACTAAAAAGCCTATAAATACATCACGAAATTAATCTCCTCCAATCATTGACTTGAGCATTGGAGGGAAAACAAATAGAATTAAATTAGTTATACACTCATTTTTGTACATTAAGTTTAACATTCTTTTATGTGTCAAAATCATGACCCTTAATTTGAATACATCAAGTTTGACATTTTTTGATGTGTCAAAATCATGACCCTTAATTTGAATAGCACATCAAAGAATGTCAAATTTGATGTACAAAAAGAATGCACATATATCAGCTTTATCATATCATTATATGAATTAGTCTACTTGTACAAAA